>JAVTVJ010002504.1:0-90451 GCA_034509425.1 Eopsaltria australis
AACCTTCCCAAACCTTTCCAAACCTTCCCAAACCTTCCCAAACCTTCCCTTCCCAAACCTTCCCTTCCCAAACCTTCCCTTCCCTCTTTTCCTTTCCCCTTTTTTCTCCTCTCCCCCCTTTCCTTTTCCCTTTTCCCCTTTCCTTTTTCCCCTTTTCCCTCCCCTTTCCCAGCTCCAGATTCTCACCTTCCCAACCCATCCCAACCCCTCCCTCTGAGCTTTTCCGCACTCCCACTCCATCCTCAGGTTTCAGGGAACATCTGCCGGGATGGAGCGATCCCACAGGTGGAAAAAGGAGGGAATTACATAAACACCAGGAGCTGGGAATAAATTAAACCTCATTTGGGATAATGTCCCACAGGGAATGAATAAAAATGGAGCGGCGAAAATCCGCCAAGGAGATAAACACCGTGTTCCCGTCGGGTTTTCCTGTGGGATTTGCCGCGAGGAAAACGGGATCCTAAAGATGGGAAGTGCAAGGAACAGGGCCTGGAACCTACAGGATTGATCCCTTAATTCCTGGGAAATCCCAGTTGATCCCAGTGTATCGAGCCTTCGGATCCAAGAGGGATTTCCTGGAACATGCAAAATATTTCCTGACTCAAACAGGCTCTGGAAGAGAAATCCCATGGCAGCAGCAAGGAGCGATTCCCGAATTTTCCAGTGAGAAAATAAAAGGATTTTAATTCCTTTGCAGCTTTCCTGCTTCCCACAACCTGGGAATCACTGCCAAAAATTCCATGAAATCTGATGGGATTAATCCCAAATTTTTGGCCTTATTTTGGGAGTTCTGACTAAAAAACAATTAGTAAATTGAATCAAATTTATTAAAAATAATCCTTCATGATCCAGCAGGAGAAATTACCTTGGAATTCTGTTTATCTCTGTGCCAGTTCATGGATGAATTGCTCCCAAATCAATCCCTGAATTTCCCCCAAATAATTCCGGAGGGGATCGAAATCCAGGGAATTCCTGAAGGGTTTGGAGAGGGTCCTGTTCTTATTTAGATGATTCTTATCCCTGAAAATCCCATTTATCTCTGTGCTCATTAATGGATGAAATGTTCCCAAATCAATCCTTGAATTTCCCCCAAATAATTCCATAGGGGATCGAAATCCAGGGAATTCCTGAGGAGTTTGGAGAGGGTCCTGCTCTTGTTTAAACTATCCCTGATCCAGGATCATTTTATCCCTGAAAATCCCATTTATCTCTGTCCATTAATGGATGAAATGTTCCCAAATCAATCCCTGAAATTCCCCCAAGTTGCTCCAGAGGGGATCAAAATCCAGGGAATTCCTGAGGCGTTTGGAAAGGATCCTGCTCGTGTTTAAATTATCCCTCATCATCTTATCCCTAAAAATCCCATTTATCTCTGTGCCCATTGATGGATGAAATGTTCCCAAATCAATCCCTAGATTTCCCCCAAAATAATTCCGGAGGGGATCAAAATCCAGGGAAACCCTGAGGAGTTTGGAAAGGATCCTGCTCATGTTTAAACTATCCCTGATCATCTTATCCCTAAAAATCCCATTTATCTCTGTTTCAGTTCGTGGATGAAACGTTCCCAAATCAATCCCTGAATTTCCCCCAAATAATTCCAGCAGGGATCAAAATCCAGGGAATTCCCAGGGAGTTTGGAGTGGGTCGTGTTCTTATTCAGATGATTCTTATCCCTGAAAATCCCATTTATCTCTGTGCCCATTAATGGATGAAATGTTCCCAAATCAATCCCTGAAATTCCCCCAAGTGACTCCAGAGGGGATCAAAATCCAGGGAATTCCTGAGGAGTTTGGAAAGGATCCTGCTCGTGTTTAAATTATCCCTCATCATCCTACTCCTAAAAATCCCATTTATCTCTGTGCCCATTGATGGATGAAATGTTCCCAAATCAATCCCTGAATTTCCCCCAAAATAATTCCGGAGGGGATCGAAATCCAGGGAATTCCTGAGGAGTTTGGAAAGGATCCTGCTCATGTTTAAACTATCCCTGATCATCTTATCCCTAAAAATCCCATTTATCTCTGTTTCAGTTCATGGATGAAACGTTCCCAAATTTTCCCCAAAACGTTCCTGAATTTTCCCCAAATAACTCAAGAGGGGATCAAAATCCAGGGAATTCCCAGGGAGTTTAGAGTGGGTTGTGTTCTTATTCAGATGATTCTTATCCCTGAAAATCCCATTTGTCTGTGCCCATTAATGGATGAAATGTTCCCAAATCAATCCCTGAATTTCCCCCAAATAACTCCAGGGGGAATGAAAATCCAGGGAATTCCCGGGGAGTTCGGAGAGAATGGATTCGCGTTTTGCCGCTCTCCGTGGTGCTGAAGAGGCAAAAAAATTCCCCTTTTTCCCCTCATTTCCCCTCCAGCTCGCAGAATTTTATTCCAGCCCCAATTCCATGTTTTCCAGCCCGAATTCCATATTTCCCAACCCCCAGAATTCCTCAGGAAAAGCTGATCCTGAAGCCCAGCGCTGCCTTATTCCCGCTCCATTCCTACTAAACCCACGGCAAATCAAACTTTTCCTCTTCCAAACAAATCCGAAACTTCTAATTGCTTCCAGCCACTCATTCCAGGATGGAATTGTTCCCTAAAAACCGTGGATTGTGGCGGAGTTGCCAACCACCAACGCTGAAATGTTTTTTCCACACGAGGTTTGAATAAATCCATTCAAATCCTGGCGGTTCCCGATATCCTTGGATTGTTCTCCCAGACAAAGCCCAACTGGAACTCGTGAAAAATCCCATTATTTTTGGAATTCCTTCTTTTCAGCACCTCCAAAAGGTGGTGAAATTCCTGGAAATTCATTTTTTACCGTGCCAGACTCTTGGGATAAAATTAAGGAAAGGGTCTGGAAGGGAAAGGGGCTCCCAGAATTCCCTGGATGCAAAGGATTCCTGAATTCCTGCTTTTCTCCCGAGGAATTGCAAGAGCTGATTTTTTGGGAATGTTTCAATTCCGGCCCCTCGGAGAGGCTTTGGCAGGCACGGATTTCCCTCTCTGGGGATTTTCCTTCTCAAAGGGAGGTGAAGACGTCTCGGCCTCGCCGCAATTCCCGATTTTCTGGGATTGACTGGAATTCTGGCTGGGATTGGAATTTTCCCTTCGGCTGCAAAGCGGGAATGGCACGGAGCTGCTCCCAGGTGGGAGCTGAGCTTGGGTTCTGTGAGCTCCCAAAGTGTTGGAAAAAATAAAAACAAAAATAAAAATAATAGAAATAGAAATTAAAAAATAAAAATGAAAAAATTAAAATAAAAAACAAAATAAAAAACGAAATAAAAATAAAAAACAAAATAAAAATAAAAATAGAAATAAAAATAAAAATAAAAATAGAAATAAAAAATAGAAATAAAATAAAAATAAAAATAAAATAAAAATAAAAATAAAATAAAATAAAAATAGAAATAAAAATAAAAATAAAAATAGAAATAGAAATAGAAATAAAAATAAAAAAAGAATAGAAATAAAAATAAAATTAAAAATAAAATAAAAAAACAAAATAAAAACAAAAACAAAAACAAAAAAAAAAAAATAAAAATAAAAATAAAAATAAAAATAAATAATAAAAAATAAAATAAAAATAAAATTTAAAATTAAATTAAATTTAAAATAAATTTAAATTTAAATTTAAATTTAAAATTAATAGAAATAGAGATAGAAATAGAAATAGAAATAGAAATAATAGAAATAGAAATAGAAACAGAAATAGAAATAGAGATAGAAATAGAAATAGAAATAGAAATACAAAGAAATAAAAAAAATAAAACCAAAAAACCAAAAAACAAAAAACAAAACAAAAACCCCAAAAACCAAAAAACAAAAAACAAAACCAAAAAACTAAAACTAAAACTAAAACTAAAACTAAAACTAAAAATAAAAATAAAAATAAAAATAAAAATAAAAAATAAAACTTCCCGCTGCACGTGGAATTCCTGGGAGAAGGAAAAACTGGGAAGCACAGGCCGTGGCTGGAGGGGGTGATGGATATCTGTGGATATCTCCGGAGCTCCGAGCAGCAGCAAACACATCCATTTATTTCTATGGCAACAGGAATAACTCCAGGCTCCACCAGAGCCCGGATCTCAGCTGGGTTTGGAAACTCCGAGTGATGGTTCCCACTCTGATCCGTGATTTTCCCGGCAATATCCAGAGCTCTTATCCCGTTCGTCTCCTTCCTCTCGGGCTGGCCAAGTTACAAACCAAGGTTTAAAATCCTTCAAGGAAAACACGTGGGAATACCAGGCACAGGCTGGGATTGAGTCCCCTGGGAGCTGGGATTGAGTCCCTCAGGAACTGGGATTGAGTCCCTCAAGAACTGGGATTGAGTCCCTCAGGAGCTGGGATTGAGTCCCTCAGGAACTGGGATTGAGTCCCTCAAGACCTGGGATTGAGTCCCTCAAGAACTGGGATTGAGTCCCTCAGGAACTGGGATTGAGTTCCTCAAGAACTGGGATTGAGTCCCTCAAGAACTGGGATTGAGTCCCTCAGGAACTGGGATTGAGTCCCTCAAGAACTGGGATTGAGTCCCTCAGGAACTGGGATTGAGTCCCTCAAGAACTGGGATTGAGTCCCTCAAGAACTGGGATTGAGTCCCTCAGGAACTGGGATTGAGTCCCTCAAGAACTGGGATTGAGTCCCCTGGGAGTTGGGATTGAGTCCCTCAGGAACTGGGATTGAGTCCCTCAAGACCTGGGATTGAGTCCCTCAGGAACTGGGATTGAGTCCCCTGGGAGCTGGGATTGAGTCCCTCAAGAACTGGGATTGAGTCCCTCAGGAACTGGGATTGAGTCCCTCAGGAACTGGGATTGAGTCCCTCAGGAACTGGGATTGAGTCCCTCAGGAACTGGGATTGAGTCCCTCAGGAACTGGGATTGAGTCCCTCAGGAACTGGGATTGCTGGAATTGAGTCCCTCAGGAACTGGGATTGAGTTCCTCAAGAACTGGGATTGAGTCCCTCAGAAACTGGGATTGAGTTCCTCAGGAACTGGGATTGAGTCCCTCAGAAACTGGGATTGAGTCCCTCAGGAACTGGGATTGAGTCCCTCAAGAACTGGGATTGAGTTCCTCAGGAACTGGGATTGAGTCCCTCAAGAACTGGGATTGAGTCCCTCAGGAACTGGGATTGAGTCCCTCAGGAACTGGGATTGAGTCTTTCAGGAAGAACAATTCCAGAACCTGGGATCAACACAAGGATCTTCTGCTCCTCAATTCCTCTCTTGGTTTAAAGGGATCTCGATTCTCCTATTCCAGTCCTTCATCAGAGCCAATCCAACCCTAAAGCTCCAATTCCAACAATTCCATCCGGATCCAGCCAGGTTTGGTCCCAATTCTCTCCTGGAGATGATTCCACACCCCTCATTCCTCCTCACCAGCTCCTTGATCCCAAACTCCCCAGGGAGAAGCTGCTGCCATAAATTCCCCAAAAGTTTTCCCTTCTAAAAATATAGATTTCCCTGCAACTAATTTTTAGATCAACAATTCCAGAACCTGGGATCAACCCAATTGCTCCTCAATTCCTTTCTTGGTCTGAGGTTTAAAGGGATCTCAATTCTCCTATTCCAGTCCTCAATTCAACCCCTAAAGCTCCAATTCCAACAATTCCATCCGGATCCAGCCAGGTTTGATCCCAAATCTCTCCTGGAGATGATCCCACATTCCTGATTCCTCCTCACCAGCTCCTTAATCCCAAACTCCCCAGGGAGAAGCTGCTGCCATAAATCCTCCAGGAGCTTTTCCTTCCAAAAATACGGATTTGCCTAAAATGCATTTTTAGATCAACAATTCCAGAACCTGGGAGCAACCCAAGGATCTTCTGCTCCTCGGTTCCTCTCTTGGCCTGAGGTTTAAAGGGATCTCGATTCTCCTATTCCAGCCCTTCATCAGAGCCAATCCAACCCTAAGGATTCAATTCCAACAATTCCAACATTTCTAAGGCAGTCTTGGACCCAAATCTCTCCCGGCGATGATTCCACACTCCTGATTCCTCCTCACCAGCTCCTTAATCCCAAACTCCCCAGGGAGAAGCTGCTGCCAAAAATATGGATTTGCCTAAAATGCATTTTTAGATCAACAATTCCAGAACCTGGGATTCAATTCCAACACTTCCAGCATTCCCACGGCAGTCTTGGACCCAAATCTCTTCGAGAGATGATTCCACACTCCTGATTCTTCCTCACCAATCTCCACAGGGAAAAGCTGATGCCACGAGCTCTCCAGGAGTTTTTCCTTCTAAAACTCCGGATCCCAGCTCCTCCCTGCTGCCTCGGCTGCGTTTTGCAGATTCCCAAGGCAGGAGGAGCTTCCCTTGCAGCTCCCCCGTGTCACACACGCTGGGTTGGTGCCAGGACGTGTGGCAGCGATTCCCAATCCCTCAGAATTCCCAGGGGAAAACCCATGCAAGGATCGTGCCGGGACAGGGAATTGCTGGGTGTGATGGAATGAGGAGGCTTGGATCTGAATTAGGGGGATTTGGGAGGGTTTTGCACGCGGATCGGGGAATTCCAGGATGGGATGGGTTGGAAGGGAGCACTGGGGTCATCCCAGAGTGGGATTGAATCCTGAAATTCTGGGATGTCCCCGAGGAGGGAGACTCCACATCCCTGTGGGGTCTGTTCAGGGGAGGAGCTCAGGGGGAATTGCTGGGATCGGCCCCTGCCGATTCCTCTGGAGCAGAGCCTGGGCCCTGCTCTGACCCTCCATGTGGGACAGGGACACCAGGGGACACCCAGGGACACACAGGGACACACAGGGACAGCCAAGGACACCCGGGGACACCTGGGGACACCTGGGGACACCCAGGGACACCCAGGGACAGCCAAGGACACCCGGGGACACCTGGGGACACCTGGGGACACCTGAGGACAGCCAGGGACATCTGGGGACACCCAGGGAAAGACAGACAAACAGGGACACCCAGGGATTTCCAGAGACACCCAGGGAGGAATAGGAACATCCAGAGACACCCAGGGGACACCCAGAGACATCCAGGGACAGACAGGGAGGAACAGGAACATCCAGGGACACTCAGGGAGACAGACAGACAGGGACAGACAGGGACACCCAGGGACACCCAGGGAGGAACAGGAACACCCAGGGACAGCCAGGGACACCCAGGGCTGAGGGTCCCTCCCAGCTGTGTCCCCTCTCCAGGCTGAGCAGCCCCAGCTCCCTCAGCCTCTCCTGCTCCCAGCCCTTCCTCATCCTCACCTCCCTCCAGGAGCTCCCTGGCCCTGCTGTGCCGGGATCCAGGCCTGGACACAGCATTCCAGAGGGACAGGGTCATTCCAGAGGGACAGGATCATTCCAGAGGGACAGGATCACTGCAGAGGGACAGGATCGCTACGGAGGGACAGGATCACTCTGGAGGGACAGGGTCATTCCAGAGGGGCAGGATCACTGCAGAGGGACAGGATCACTACGGAGGGACAGGATCCCTCCAGTGTGACAGGAACCTTCCAGAGGGACAGGATCATTCCAGAGGGGCAGGATAACTCCAAAGGGACAGGATAACTCCGGAAGGACAGGATCATTCCAGAGGGACAGGATCACTGCAGAGGGACAGGATCCCTCCAGAGGGACAGGATCATTCCAGTGGGACAGGATCATTCCAGTGGGACAGGATCACTCCGGAAGGACAGGATCCCTCCAGAGGGACAGAATCCCTCCCTGCCCTGCTGGGAATGCTCTTCCCAACCCACCCCAGGATCTCCTTGTCCTCCTGGGCCACAAGGACACGCAGAGAGAGCAGAACCAGCCCCAATCCCTCACTTGGAGGCTTTATCTCCATCTCAGCTCTCCTTCCTCTCCGCAATGACAACATGAAAAATGCCACGAGCGCACGGATGATGGAATATCCCGTCCAGCAAGAGGAGAGACACGGAAAAATTCAAACTAAAATAAATCCTCCCTGTTTTGTGCTGTCCCCTGTGCCACCGAAGGTCTCCGTGCCGCCCGTGGGTGCCAGGAGCTCTTTCCCCAGGGACACAAAAATCGGCAGAACACGGAATTCTCTCCATGGTTTTGTGTTCATCCCGAGGTTTCTGGAGCTGCTCTTTGCCCTCTGCCCAGGGACACAAACATCGGGATAACAGGGAATGATCCCCAAGGCTTTGTGTTTATCCCGAGGTTCCTGGAGCTGCTCTTTGCCCTCTGCCCAGGGGCACTAAAACCAGGAGAACAGGGAGTTCTCTCCAAGGTTTTGTGTTTATCCCGAGGTTCCTGGAGCTGCTCTTTCCCCTCTGCCCAGGGGCACTAAAACCAGGAGAAGAGGGAATTCTCTCCAAGGTTTTGTGTTTATCCCAAGGTTTCTGGAGCTGCTCTTTGCCCTCTGTCCAGAGGCACTGAAATCGGCAGAACAGGGAGTTCTCTCCAAGGCTTTGTGTTTATCCCAAGGTTTCTGGAGCTGCTCTTTCCCCTCTGCCCAGGGGCACTGAAATCAGAGCAGGGAATTCTCTCCCAGGTTTTGTGTCCCCTCCCTTCAGCTCCTCACAGCGCTATTGGCTCGAGTGGGTAAAAAATTCACCCAGCCTCGAGAGCTTTCGAAAACCCTGCCTCACTGCCAGCACAAATCCCGGCAAAACTCCTTTTCCCCGGGGTGTTTATTTACAGGAAAAGCGCCGCTTCCTTCAGGACAACTTCGGCACCCGCAGCAACTTTCCCCTAGCACAAAACGCCAGCAAACCCTAATAAAATCAAGGCAATTCCCCAAATTAGCCCCATTTAGCTTCAAGCCGCCATCCGCAGCGGGATCGCCGCCCGGCGATAACCCGCGGGCATTTTCTGGGCGTGTTTTGCCGAGCAGGTGATGCGGAGCTCCTCTCGCCGGCTGTTTATCATCCCCAACTCTATTTTTATCGGATGACTCTGCCCATTGTCATGGCGAGAGCAGGCTGGAGGCTCGCTCGCGTTTAGCAACCCATGCCCATAAATACATCAGCAGATTGAGTTCCAGCCTGACATGCCAGCAGCAGCTCTGCCTCGCTGCTTTTTTTTTTTTTTTCTCCCCTCTTCTCTTCTCTCCCCGCGTTCACACGTCTGACTCAAGCACCCGGCTCTAATTGAAAAGCCTGAGCCGAGGATTAAGATCATATCCATTATTACGAGCGCGACGCTCTGTGCATGCTGATGAGCGGCGGGGAGCTCGGAGCTGCTCCGAGCCCCCCGCTCTGCCCAGAAATTGGGGAGGAAACGCTTGAGGTGATGCTGGGAGCGATGTTTGGGTGTGTGGCAGCACGGGGAGGGGGCGGGAGGAGGCGGGGGGAGCTCTGTCTCACTTTTATCCCACTTGTTGCATCGCAAAATGCTCAAAATCCCAAAGACTTCAGCCCCTCGCTACCCAGGGAGTTCAGGAGGGAGCGGATCCAGCGCCAGGCTCCCCTCGAGCCTGGATTTTCTGCCCCCGTCTTCCCAGCAGGGAGCGAATTTCGGGCCTGACTCGGAGCCAGCTGGAGGAAAATGAAAACCTCTCCACATGGGATCCCGTTCTCCAGGGACAGGCGGGATGCGACCTTGGCACTCGGGCTCCCCTTCTGCTCGGGGACAGGGGGTGAAACCAAAGCCCCGGAGGTGTCACAGCCCTCCCGCTGTCCCCGAAGGAGCTCCGGGCTCCGCTGCGGCGTTTTGGGGTCGGGAAGGGGCTCGCAGCCAGCCGGGAGCCTGCGGGAGGCTTTGGAAGGGCTTCTCGGGGCTGGACGGGAGATGGAGCAGGGGGGAATGAGGATCTTCCACATCCGGCCCCTCCCGGGAGCGGAGAGCGGAGCCCGCACCTGGAGGGGCTCAAACCCCGGGCTGAGGGAGCGGCACGGCCGGGTAAGGACAGCCCGGGATGGGGAGGGGACAGGGATGGGGACAGGGATGGGGGAACAGGGATGGGAAGTGAGGACAGGGATGGGGGAATAGGAATTGGGGTGGGGACAGGGATGGAGAATGGGGATAGGCATGGGGACAGGAATGGCGGGACAGGGATGGGGGAACAGGAATTGGGAGTGGGGACTGGGATAGGGAGTGGGGACTGGGATAGGGAGTGGGGACAAGGAGGGGGATGGAGGAACAGGGATGGGGATGCGGGAACAGGGGTGGGAGAACACGGATGGGAGGGGTGATAAGGATGGGGAGTGGGGACAGGGATAGGGAAACAAGGATGGGGAGAGGGCAGAGACACGGAAAAGGGAACAGCCATGGGGATGAGGAGAAGAACAAACATCGTAAGGGAGGCACAGACACGAGGAGGGGACAGACAGGAGGAGGGGGGGGCACAGACATAGGAAAGGAGGAACAGGCATGAGGAGGGTGACAGAGACACGGCGAGGGGGGCACAGCCACGCGGCAGGAGCGGCGGGCAGAGCATCCCCGCGCGGCGCTCCCGCTCCCCGCAGCTGCCGAGCAGGGGGCGGCCCCAGGGCTGCGGCTCCCCCGGCCCCTCCGAGCCCCGTCGCTCCTCCCGGGGGAGCGGCCGCCGTCCCTCCCCGCCCGCCGCCCGAGGGACGCGGGGAGCGCTCCCGGAGCGGCTGCGGAGGGGGAGAGCAGCCCTTGGAGCTGCAGGTAACCATGGCCGGGAGCCGGGAACGGCGGGCCGGGATGCGGGAAGCAGCGGGGATTTGTGGAGGATGGGGACGGGGCAGGAGGGGGGTTCGCAAAGCGCACCCCGCTTTGGGGGGGGGGGGCGTTCGCTGGGGGAAAGGAGGCACCGGAGTCATCGGTCCCGCTTGAGGAGACACCGAATTTGCCCGTCTGAGGGGGGGTTTGGGGCTGGAGAGAGGAATGACGCCCTCCTGGCTGGGGGGGTGGCGAGGGGGGACCCTCTGGGTCCTGTGGGGTGACCCGTCCTGGTGTGGGGGGTGGCCGGGAGGGACCCTGTGGGCAGTGGGGTGACCGATCCTGGCCGGGGGGTGCCCGGGAGGGACCCTGTGGGCAGTGGGGTGACCGATCCTGGTGTGGGGGGTGCCCGGAGGGGACCCTGTGGGCAGTGGGGTGACCGATCCTGGCCGGGGGGTGCCCGGGGGGGACCCTGTGGGCAGTGGGGTGACCGATCCTGGCCGGGGGGTGGCCGGGAGGGACCCTGTGGGCAGTGGGGTGACCGATCCTGGCCGGGGGGTGCCCGGCCCGGGTGACGATGCCGCGTTTGAAGCAGGAGCAGCCTGAGCGTGGCCCTGGAGCTCGAAAGGGACGCGGGAGGGACCTGCGGGCGCAGCCCGGGGCCGCTGCCAGCCCGGGGATGAGGCAGAGCCCTGGATGGGGCTCAGGGAGCGATCAGAGCTGGGAACAGGATAATCCTCTGGGATCAAACCCCGCAGGGAATGCAGGGGGTGGGAGGTGCTCCGGGGGGGGTCGGCGAGCAGAGGGTGGCAAGGTCACGGTGACATCCAGGGAGTCAAGTGACGGTGACACCCCGGGGGTCAAGTGACGGTGACACCCCGGGGTTCGGGTGACGGTGACACCCCGGGGTTCGGGTGACGGTGACATTCAGGGGTTCAGGTGACGGTGACACCCCGGGGGTCAAGTGACGGTGACACCCCGGGGTTCAGGTGACGGTGACATTCAGGGGTTCAGGTGACGGTGACACCCCGGGGGTCAGGGTGGGTCCGGGCTGGGAGCAGCTCCGGCTGTCCCTGGGCTGGCTCCCTGCTGCTCCCAGCCCGTTCCCAGTGCCCAGAGCTCGGCATGGAAGAGCAGGGAAGGACCAGCCCGGCTCGGGTGGTTTGAGCTCAGCGAGAGACTTTTTGGGATTCTGGGGAGGAGGAGACACGCGGGTGAAACCCCACAGCCGCTCCCGGGGTGCTGGGACCAGAATGGGGGTGCTTGAGGGAACCCCGAGCTCCCGGGGGCTCCTGGGGACTCTGTCACAAGGGCTGCAGTGGAGCTGCACTGCTGGATTGGGATGGACCCAAGCCAGAGCCCCCAAATCCTGGGATTTTCCCCCCGAGGCTCCTCTTCCAGAGCTGCTGTTCCTGAGCTCCTTCCAGCGTGGGGCCCGGGGCTGTTCCTGCTCTCCCTCAGCCCGGGAGCAGCCACAGACCGGAATTAGCGCTCCTCCACCCACCTGGGATATCCCTGAAATGTCCCTGGATTGCAGAGGGAAAGGTGGGAAAGAAACCTTTGGGAAATCCCCTTGGGTTTGGGGATGAGCTGGAGATGGAGCTGGGTTTGGGAGCTCCAGCCCAGCCCCTTTGCCCGGGGGAGAGCAGAGATGGAGCTGCACACCTCGCTCTGCCTGGAGCTGCTTAAATCCGGGAGCAAACCCGGTATAAATCCGGGAGCAAACCCAGCTTAAATCCGGCACCAAACCCAGTTGAATTCTGGGACCAAATCCAGTTTAAATCCAGGAACAAACCCACCTAAATCCGGGGGCTAACCCACCTTAAATTTGGGACCAAACCTATCCTAAATGTGGGAGCAAACCTGCTTTAAATCCGGTAGCAAACTCAGTTTAAATCTGGCACCAAACCCATCTCAAATCTGGGAGCTAAACCCAGTTTAAATCTGGGACCAAACCCATCTTAAATCTGGAGCAAACCCACCCTTAAATCTGGGGAAAAATCCTTCTAAATCTGTGAGTAAACCCAGCTTAAACCAGGGACCAAACCCAGTTTAAATCCAGGACCAAACCCAGCAGCATTTGCTTTCCACGAGCGTTGTTGAGGCAGGAGCAGCTCGGCCCGAGTGAGCAATCCCTGAGCAAAACTGAAACGTGTTTGGGGAGGAAAAAAAGGGATTCGGCCAATCTTTGGTTTGATGAGTTATTTTTTGGGTTATTTGTTTGCAACCCAAAACCAGGAGCAGATCCCCAGGTGCTCTGGGAAACTCTGGGGTGAGCTCAGGGGGTAACGAGGCGGTGCCAAGGTGAAAATTCATTTTTTAAAGATTTTTTTAGGGTTAAAAGTAGGAAAAAATTGTTGGACTTGGAATTCAGCTATCAGTGTTCAGTTCCAATTCAGGGAGTTGAAACAGAGGCGCAATTTCATGTGAGAAAGTTTTGTTTAAATAGAGAAAAAACTCCGTATTTTGGATTTTTGGGGCGACAAACGCCCCCTGAGAAGCACCAAAGGCAGATTTGAACGAGGAGAAAGTTCCTTTTCGGGAGAATCTGGATCGATTCCTTTGATTTTTTTTTGATTCCAGGGGATGGGATTGGGTTGGGAATGGGAAAGCCGAGGTGTCCCTGCGGGGTGGGAGCTGCTGGATCGACGCGGAACATTTGGATCACTCAGGAGTTGAGGCAGCTCTGGGGGTGATGCTGCATTTCCTTGCTGCTCCCAGCCGGTTTTCCCGGGATTTTTGAGTTATCCCGGAGCTGCTCTGCCAGGTTTCCCCAAATTCCACACCACCATTCCCACCTCTCCCTCTCCCTGCCTGCTCCATCCACCCAAATCCCAGGAATGAGGCCTCTGGGAAGCAGCAGGTGATGGACACTCACCTCCAAAAGGGGAAAATGATTTTAAAAAACCAGGAATTTCCCGCAGTCAACTCCACGGGAATGGGAAAACCCCACAAAGTTCTGCTGCCGGGAGACAATTCCTGGAGAGTTCTCCCGGTGTTTTTCCTCCCGAGGCTGTTTGGAAAGCCTGGATTCGCTCTGGGTGTGTTCCCCCTGATTATCCTGCCCTGGAAGCAGCACTTCTGCCATCCTGCTGCTGTAATTCCATTCCCAGCAATTATCCGGGATGGGAGAGTGATGATTCCAGAGGCAACCAGGCAGCGGGATCCGATCCAACCCTGGAAAATCAGGTTTCCTGCTGCAATTCCCTCCCGATCCCTGCCCCGCTCTCATGCAACGCTCTCCACGGAGTTATTTTTGTTTTCCTGCTGCCACCAGAGCCAGGCGAAATTTCAGCTTTGATCTGTCTGGAGATTTTTTAATTTCGAATTATAATTTTTTTAATTCGATTTGGAGCGGTTGTTTCCCCTTAGGCCGGGGTGATTTTTCAGTCTCTGCGCTGTTAATCCGTGTTTTTTTTGGGTTGGTTTTTTTTTTTTTCCGCTCAGGTTTATTTAGGAGTGTTCACAAATGTGAAATCCTAACGCCATAACACCTCTGCTATTTATTCCCGATTTTTTTTTTTTTTTGGGAACCAGGGACAGAGATATCTTCAGCTGCTGTGGATGCTGATTTTTTTTTCCCCCCAGGATGCTGCTCTGTTAAAACTTGGAATTCTATCAGGGATTATTCCAGTTTTATATTCCCGTCTCCTCGTTTTTAGGCAGAAAACCCAGAATTTATGGACAATCCCAAGGTGAGGGTTTGGAAATCAAAGGGGGGGGAAAAAAAAAAGCTGGATGAGAAGAAATCCCCTGGAGGTGTGTTCATTATTAATCCCTTAATTAAGAACATCAAACAAGGTTATTAGGGATCAATCAGCGCGTCTTAATTACCTTTAATCACCATCGTTAATCACCCTTTGTGGAGGTTCAGGGTGGCAGAAGGAGCTGAGGCCAAATGGAGCTGGTGAGGGACAAATTGTCACCTGGACAGGGGGAAAAATTCCCTGTGCTCGTCCAAGGCAGCCGGGAAAAAAACCTGGATTTGCAGCTGGTCTGGGGATTTTAAATTGTTTTTCCCAGGAAAAACCCCAGAATCCTACACGGAAAAGATTGAGGGGGAAAAACGTGGAATGGGAATCTGGGGGAGTTGGGGACATCAAATCCTGGGAATGGGGGATGTCCAGATGGAGAAAATTCCCTGTGCTCGTCCAAGGCAGCCGGAAAAAAAACCTGGATTTGCAACTGGTCTGGGTTTTTTTTTTTTATTGTTTTTCCCAGGAAAAACCCCAGAATCCTACACGGAAAAGGTTGAGGGGGAAAAACGTGGAATGGGAATCTGGGGGAGTTTGGGACATCAAATCCTGGGAATGGGCGATGTCCAGATGGAGAAAATTCCTTGCTGGTGCTGGAACCGGCAGGGAAGAGATGGAAGGTTTTCCATCAAAGCCTGAGGAGATGGATTTCCCCTCTGGAAATGTCACGTCCAGGTTGGACGGGGTTTGGAGCATCCTGGCTCCAAGATTCCCAGAGAAACTGTGGATTCCTCATCCTGGAATTGTCCAAGGCTGGATTGGACAGGGCTTGGAGGAATCTGGGATAGTTGGAGGTGTTCCTGCCCATGGATGAGCTTTGAGGTCCCTTCCAATCCAAACCATTCCAGGATCCTGGAATTCCCTTCCCAATCCTCTCAGTATGGGAATATTGCACAGGTCATCCCACGGAACAAAACTCCTGAGGGAAAGGTGAATATTCCCACAAAATCAAGGGAAGAGCCCCAAAATCTCAGGGGACAAAGTGTCCAGGAAAATCCTGGCACAGCTGCTGGTGCTGAGGGAGCCTGGGAGTTCCTCTCCATGGAAAACACACCCAAATCCTTCAGGAAAACCTCTGGAATTCCAATGGAGAGCCCAAGGCCCTCTGCAAACGGGGATTTGGGACTGGAGGATTTCTCCAGAGGGAGAAGAAATTGGGAAGCATCCAAATAAGAAAGCTCCTCTTCCCAAAAGCTGAGCTCCAAAGGTGGTGGAAGGAGCAGGATTGGAATTGTTGTGAAATTCCTACAGCCCCTGAATCCAGGGATGTGCTCTGTGGGAAAAGGAACTTGGGAAAAATTGTCCTTTCCCATTTTTTAAAGGATGAGCCTCACATGACTGCCTGACCTTAAATCCTGACCTTCCCTGCTGAGCTCCAGCCCTGCTTCTTTCCATGCACTCCAGATTTTTTGCAGGATCAGAAGGAAAATCGGGTTTTTGGGCCCAGCCTGGATGTGCTGAGCTCATCTGGGAAGAGCATTCCCAATCCCAGCTCCATCCCAAGGATGCAGCTCCGCGGATTTGAGTTTATCAACACTCACTGCCCCATCCCATGTATTTTTCCTTCCTATTCTTCCCTCCAGTGATCCCAGCTGGGTCACAGCAGGAAAATGGGAATTCCCAAACCCTTCCCAGATGGGAATGAGGGGCCGCAGCTTTGGCTTCTCCCGGAATTCCCACAGAAATCACCTGAGACTTGGTGAAACTCGGGACTTCAAAATGAGTGGAAGGTCGGGATTTAAAATTCCAATTTTTAGGCAGAACTGGAGTTTTCCTTTATTATTTCATCCGAGCACTGGACTTTTCCTTTATTATTTTCTCCAAGCCCTGGACTTTTCCTTTATTATCCCATCCAAGCACTGGAATTTTCTTTTTTTATTCCATCCAAACACTGGAGTTTTCCTTTATTATTTATCTGAGCACTGGAGTTTTCCTCTGCTATTTTCTCCAAGCACTGCAGTTTTCCTTTATTATTCCCATCCAAACCCTGGACTTCTCCTGTGTTATTTTCCCCACTCTCCATTGAATTTTTCAGCCCCACTCCTGTTGAATTTTTCAGGAGTTTCCCTGACCTCTGCCTGCAGCGGGACGTTGGGAATGGCAGGGCTGCAATTCTTCACCCCCAAACATCCCAACGGCGTTCCCAGCTCCTCCTGGCCCCATCCTCATCCCCTGGAGCTCTCCCCGCCACCCCTGAATTCCCGATTTTCCTGGTGCATCTCCGTCCAGCCACGTGAGACTCCCACTCCCCATCTGCACGTTCCCAAAGCAGCTCAGCACATTTGTGATTCCTCCCGGGACTCCTCCTCTCCCCCAGGTTTTCTCACCCCAGGAGAAAGCCCGGCCACCGGCGGAGGTGGCTTCGGATTTCTCCTGGAGACGAGGAGTTCTTCCAGCTCCGTGGGCTGGGTGTTTGTGATTCCGCGTCCAAACCCCCGGATTATTGTGGGAATCTGAGCGTCAGGTGATGGGAGCTGAAATTGCTGTGAATTTCTCCCACCTTCAGCAGGATTTGGGAGCAAAAATCGCTGTGAGTTTCTTCCACCTGCACCAGAATTCGCTGTGGGATTTGCTGCTTGAAATCCCTGTTTTTTATGGGTGGTGTTTTCCAAGTCTCTCCAGGAAAATGCTCGATAAACACCTACTCCGATAAAAATATGGAAAAATATTCCTGGGAGTCGAGCACGCCGCGGGAAAGGGGCGTTGGAAAATCTCCACCTCTTTCACAATGGCTGGGGAAATTTATTCCAGCTTTGAATCTGTCCTGGAGCTGCCCATTGCAGGTTGGATTTCCTGCAGGAAAAATGGGATTTTTGGGATAAAAAAACAGTTCAGGGTGAAAGGATGCAGGAACATAAAAAATAATCCTGAGAGATGGAAAAAAAGGGAGTTTATTCCAGCTCCAGGTCTATTCAGCTCTCCTGGATCTGCCCACTGCAGCTTGGATTTCCTGCAGGAAAAATGGGATTTTTGGGATAAAAAAACTGTTCAGGGAGAGGAGAGGATGCAGGAACACAAGAAATAGTCCTGAGAGATGGAAAAAAGGGAGTTTATTCCAGCTCTGCTCAGGTCTCCTGGATCTGCCTATTGCAGGTTGGATTTCCTGCAGGAAAAATGGGAATTTTTGGGATAAAAACCAGTTCAGGGTGAAAGGATGCAGGAACCCAAAAAATAGTCCTGAGAGGTGGAAAAAAGGGAGTTTATTCCAGCTCCAGATCTGCTCAGCTCTCCTGGAGCTGCCCACTGCAGCTTGGATTTCCTGCAGGAAAAATGGGATTTTTGGGATAAAAAAACTGTTCAGGGTGAAAGGATGCAGGAACCCAAAAAATAATCCTGAGAGATGGAAAAAAGGGAGTTTATTCCAGCTCCAGGTCTATTCAGCTCTCCTGGATCTGACCATTGCAGCTTGGATTTCTTGCAGGAAAAATGGGATTTTTGGGATAAAAAAACTGTTCAGGGAGAGGAGAGGATGCAGGAACACAAAAAATAATCCTGAGAGATGGAAAAAAGGGAGTTTATTCCAGCTCTGCTCAGGTCTCCTGGATCTGCCTTTTGCAGGTTGGGTTTCCTGCAGGAATAATGGGAATTTTGGGATAAAAACCAGTTCAGGGTGAAAGGATGCAGGAATACAAAAAATAATCCTGAGAAATGGGGAAAAAAGGAGTTTATTCCTTCCCATCTCTGCACACAAACCCTGACCTGGTGGGGAAGATTTCAGCCGTGATCCTTCCTCTCTTGGAGCTCAGGGAATTTTTTTTCCAAGGGTTTTCCATTGTTATGGAAGGTTTTATTTCCTCACCTTTTCGCTGACGTTCCCTGAGGTTCTCCGTTGGTTGTGCCAGGAAGACTAAAAACAGGGATTTTAAACTCGGGTCTGCCACTCGTTTTAGCATCCTGAGTTGTGTCAAATCCTGGATTATTTATTTGGGAATTCTGGGAAAATTCTGGGAAAAGCAGCACCTCATTCCCAGCTGGGAGGAGTTTGGAAGATCCCATTTTCCTGCTGTGGCCCAGCTGGGATCATTGGAGGGAAGAACAGGAAGGAAAAGTGGATTTATGGAAACAGGGAGAGCTGGGAATCAGCACAGTGGAGATTCCTGGAAAAACCAGGAATCATCTCTGGCTCTGATTCCAAAAACACCTGGATTTTGTGTGGAGCGAGGTGGGGTTGAGTCACCCCTGAGTCCCCCTGGGCCCAGTGACGGCAGAGCTGCACCAAACTGGGTTTTATAAAGCTCAGTACTAAGGGAAGGCTCTGCTCTGATCCCTCCAAAACGATATTCCAACAATTTCCGTATTGGATTTTAGATGGAAAATCAGGGCCTTCTGGATTTCGTGGAATTCCAGAATGATTTGGGTTGGAAGGGATCTTAGAGCTCATCCCAGTTCCAACCCCAGCGCCTTCCACTATCCCAGGGTGCTCCAAGCCCCATCCAACCCAGCCTTGGATATTCCAGGGATAGAGAATCCACAGTTTCTCTGGGAATTCTCTTCCAGAGCCTCCCCACCCTCCCAGGGAAAAATCCTTCCTGGTTACACCCAGCCCTGGGTGCTATGAAAAGGAAAAAGAGCCTGGGATGTGCTGGGATGAGCACTGGGATTCCCCCATTGTGCAATTCCTTCGTCGGGAATTGATCCCATCCCAATCCCTGAAGAATCCAACCCCAAATCCTGAACAGAAAACGGAAGCGGTTGCAAAATCACTGATTTGGATTCACTCTTTCTTCCCTGATTTCCTTCCTTTTGGAATTTCCCTTCTAGGAACAAGATGCCCGTGAAGTTTAAACTCTCCTGAGAGGAAAATCACAGAGAGAGGGGAAAAAAAAAACCATGGATCCGTTGTACTTTCCCAGCGCGCTGAGCACGGAAGCCATTCCCAGCGAGGCGAACTCCTCTCTGCTGCCCAACGCGACGGAGAACGGGACGATCGCGGAGCCGCCGCCGTTCCAGTACATCCACAAGGTGCTGATCCCCATCTGTTACCTGCTGGTGTGCGCCGTGGGGCTGAGCGGCAACGCCCTGGTCATCTACGTGGTGCTGCGGCACGCCAAGATGAAAACCGTCACCAACATCTACATCCTCAACCTGGCCGTGGCCGACGTGCTCTTCATGCTGGGCCTGCCCTTCCTGGCCACCCAGAACGCCATCTCCTACTGGCCCTTCGGCTCCTTCCTCTGCCGGCTGGTGATGACCGTGGACGGCATCAACCAGTTCACCAGCATCTTCTGCCTGACGGTGATGAGCATGGATCGCTACCTGGCCGTGGTGCACCCCATCAAATCCACCAAGTGGAGGCGCCCCAGGGTGGCCAAGCTCATCAGCGCCACGGTCTGGACCTTCTCCTTCTTGGTGGTGCTGCCGGTGATCATCTTCTCGGACGTGCAGGAGGACTTCCAGACGTGCAACATGAACTGGCCGGAGCCGGTCAACGTGTGGTCGGCGGCGTTCATCATCTACACGTCGGTGCTGGGCTTCTTCGGCCCTCTGCTGGTCATCTGCCTGTGCTACCTGCTCATCGTGGTCAAGGTGAAGTCGTCGGGGATCCGCGTGGGCTCCACGCGGCGCCGCCGGTCGGAGCGGAAGGTCACCAGGATGGTGGTGATCATCGTGGTGGTGTTCGTGCTCTGCTGGCTGCCCTTCTACACCATGAACATCGTCAACCTCATCCTCATCCTGCCCGCCGACCCCGTCCTGGAGGGGCTCTACTTCTTCATGGTGGTGCTGTCCTACGCCAACAGCTGCGCCAACCCCATCCTCTACGGCTTCCTCTCCGACAACTTCAAGCAGAGCTTCCGGAAGGTTCTGTGCCTCCGCAAGGGGGACGGTGCAGAGGACGGGGACCCCGTGGAGCACAGGCAGGAGAACAGCAGCCGCCTGCAGGAGTCCATGCTGACCCCCAGGAACGTGGAGTTCAACGGGCACATGCAGACCAGCAAGGTCTGAGGGCACGGCCTGGCACTGCAATGTCCCCATGGGGACTTGGGGACCTAAAGGAGGGCATGGCCTGGCATTGGTGAGGCCCCTGGAGGACTTGGGGACTTCAAGTGGAGCATGGCCTGGCACTGCAATGTCCCCATGGGGACTTGGGGACCTAAAGAAGGGCAGGGCCTGGCCTTGTTGAGTGCCCTGGAGGATTTGGGGACTACAAGAGGAGCATGGCCTGGCACTGCAATGTCCCCATGGGGACTTGGGGACTTCAAGGAGGGCATGCAATGTCCCCATCAGGACTTGGGGACCTAAAGGAGGGCATGGCCTGGCACTGCAAAATCCCCTGGAGGATTTGGGGACTTCAAGTGGAGCATGGCATTGTGAAGTCCCTTTGGAGGACTTCAGGACTTCAAGGAGGGCACGGCCTTGCACTGCAATGTCCCCGTGGGGACTTGGGGACCTAAAGAAGGGCATGGCCTGGCACTGCAATGTCCCCTGGAGGATCTGGGGACGTCAAGTGGAGCATGGCACTGTGAAGTCCCTTTGGAGGACTTCAGGACTTCAAGGAGAGCGTGGCCTGGCACTGCGGAGTCCCCTGGAGGACTCGGGGACTTCAAGGAGAGCTCAATTCATGCAAAGGGAAAATGTGGAGCTCCAGAAGCTCCAAGAAACGCCCCCAGAGGGCTCTTCCCAGCTTTTCCCAGCTGGAAGTGCCAAGCTCTCATGGTCCTGCTGGATCTGATGTTTGGGACTCCTTTGGGTCCTCCAGGGAATCATTTCCAGGCTTTGCACTCCTCTAGCGATGCAAAGCAAAGCCAAGCCAGCTCTAACTCCCTCATTAAGCTGGGTTTAAGGCTGCTTTGCACTGCTGGGGTCAGCTCGGAGCAGCAAACAGCTCAGCCGGGATCTTTGGGAATTCTTCACGGGGATTTCTGGAAGGAAATTGAGATTTCTTTGGAATTTCACGCAAAAAAAGGCCCCGGCACGGCTCTGGAATGGGCTCGGCTGTGCTGGGCAGGGCCTCGGCTCTGTTTTCCTGTCATTAACCCATCCCAGGAGCCAGAGCAGGCGGGAATCCTCCAAACCCAGCCAGGAAGGATAAAAATCCAGGAGTAGGAAAACATTTGGGAAAGGAATCAATGTGTCCGTGACAATCCCAGCTTCCCACCCCATGGATGTGCTGTAACCCCGTCCTTGTGATGTCAGCGCTGGTGCCCGGGGGGGCCTGGGGAGGGTTTGTGACCAAATCTTGGTTCTGAGTGTAAGTCTGGACTCTAAACTGCGTTTCCAGAAATTAAACCCAGCTCAATCCCTCCTGAGTGTAAGTCTGGACTCAAAACTGTGTTTCCAGGATTTGAACCCAGCTCAATCCCCTCTAAGTCTGGACTCAAAAATGTGTTTTCAGAAATTAAACCCAGTTCAATGCCCTCCTGAGTATAAGTCCGAACTCTAAACTGAGTTTCCAGAATTTAAATCCAACTCAATCCCTTCCTGAGTGTAAGTCTCGACTCTAAACTGTGTTTTCACAAATTAAACCCAGCTCAATCCCCTCCTGAATGTAAGTCTGGACTCTAAACTGTGTTTTCACAAATTAAACCCAGCTCAATCCCCTCCTAACTGGTGTAGTTCCCAGAGGGGTGTTCGGACCTCAGTCCTGGAGGTTTTTCCCAACTTTAACGATTCCTTTTTTTAATTTAATTTTTTAAATTTAATTTTCTTAAAATTTGCTTTAATTTCATCATTCCGTTCATTCCGTTGGATGCGACTCTCACATTCCCAAACCCAGGAGCTCCCAGGATACACCCAGACTCAAGCACAGGATGAATCTTGGCTTGGACCATAAGGAATTTACTCCCAGGTTTCTCCCCAGCGCCCACCTGCGCTGATAACGCTGCAATCCATTGGATTTAAGGAGAAAATTCCCAGGAAAATTCCCTTTCCAACCACCACCTTCCTGGGGAATTCCATGCCACGGGAATGCCGCTTTGGAGGAGCTTTTTGGCCAAATACAAGGAATATTTTTCCGGGGTCGACTCCTTCAGATCAGCTCTCCCAGAACCCCCAAGACTTTGCTCCATGGGATTCCCTTCCCATCCCAAGAAATCCCTATCGCAAGAAATCCCTATCCCAAGAAATCCCTATCCCGAGAAATCCCTATCCCAAGAAATCCCTATCCTAAAAAATCCCTATGCCAAGAAATCCCAATCCCAAGAAATCCCTATCTGAAAAATCCCTATCCCAAAAACCCCTATCCCAAGAAATCCCTATCCCAAGAAATCCCTGTTCCAAGAAATCCCTATCCCAAAAAAATCCCTATCCCAAAAAAATCCCTATCCCAAAAAAATCCCTATCCCAAGAAATCCCTATCCCAAGAAATCCCTATCCCAAGAAATCCCTATCCCAAGAAATCCCTATCCCAAAAAACCTTTCCTCGGCCTCGTTCGGCGCCTTTGGAAGCTCCGCTGGCTCTTCCCCGAGTCCCTGAATTCCTGGTTTTTCCTGGCAGTTCGACAGCGGGATTTTTGAGGAGCCAGCCGAGCTGCCACCATCCGTGCACAATTCCATCAAAACATGTCATCCCTGCACAAAGAGTGACAAATTCCCGGGAAAATCTGTCCTCCCATCCAGCCCTTCCCGGGAGGCTCCAGACAGCAGCGCCACTCCCCAAATCCCGGCTTTTTTCACACATTCCAAGCCCGATCCCTCAGCTCCAGGGATTGAGTGACATCTTTGATGCCTCGACAGACAATTCCGTCCGAATTCCAGCTTATTCAGCTTTTCCTTTGATTCGTCCGAGGATTCCAAGTGTCGGCTCTGATCCGTGGAATGTTCGCCCACCTGACCTTGAGGAGGTGGGAAAATCGTTTGGATAAAAGTCAGAGAGAAATGAAATTGAAATAAGGGATGAAAATTAAGAATCATGGTTTTAAAAATAAAAATAAAAAATAAAAATGAAACAATAAAAATGAACAATAAAAATAAACAATAAAAATAAACAATAAAAATAAACAATAAAAATAAACAATAAACAATAGAAAATAAAAAATAGAAAAAAACAATAAAAATTTAAAAATAGAAAAAAAAAAAAATAAAAAATAAAAATAGAAATATAAAAAATAGACAATAAAAATAAAAATAGAAATAAAAATAAAAATAGAAAAAAATAGAAATAAAAATAAAAATAAAAAAAACCAATAAAAATTAAAAAATAAAAAACCCATGAAAAATAAAAATTAAAAAATAAAAAATAGAGAAAAACAAATTAAAAAAAAAATAAATAAAAAATAAATAGTAGAAAATAAAAAATAAAAAATAAAAAGTAGAAATAAAAGTAGAAAAATCAATAAAAAATAAACAACAACAACAAAAAATAAAACTAAAAAACAAACAATAAAAACTAAAAAAAAATAACAATAAAAAATTTTAAAAATTAAAAAATAAAAATTAGAAATAAAAATAAATAAATAAAAAATAAGAAATAAAAAATTAAAAATGCAAAAAAACCCACTAAAATTTAAAAACAAAAAATTAAAAATAATAAATTTAAAAATTTTAAAAATAATTAAAAATAAACTGGAATTCCTGGTGAAGGCATCCCCAGTGAATATTTAATGAGATCCATGGAATAAAGGGACTTTCAGCTGCTGGATACTGCAAAGATGAAGGATGCGTGGAAAAATCCACCGAGCAACCTTTGGGATACAGGAGCAGCTTCCTTCAGGGATTCACTTTTTATTCCATGAAAAATGGGCTTAATTGAGGGGGAAATCAGCCTGGGAGACAACAATTCCAGAGGGCACATTCCAGGTGGGAATCTCAGAGGGATCGGGATTCATGGGCTGCCCTGGGCTGAATCCCACCATGGTTTTCTCTGGAGAATCTGGTGGAAAAATAAAGGATAAAACCCCTTCCAAAGGCCTCAAGGAATTTATGCTGTCCTGGCTTTTCCCAGCAAAACAAAAAGTCATGGAATTATTGGATTGGGAGGGAATTAAAGCTCATCCCATTCCAGCTATTCCAGGGTGCTCCAAGCTCTGGCCTTGGGCACTTCCAGGGATGGGGCAGCAATCCTGGGCACAATTCCTGATTTCAAGAGCCAGGGAGCACAAATTCCATGCCCAATTCCTGATTCCAAGAGGAACAACAGAACCAGGCAGCACAAATTCTATGTACAATTCCCAATTCCAAGAGCAAATTCCATGCCCAATTCCTGATTCCAAGAGCCACGGAACACAAATCCCATGCACAATTCCCAATTCCAAGAGCAAATTCCATGCACAACTCCTGGTTTCAGGAGCCAGGGAACACAAATTCCACGCACAATTCCTGATTCCAAGAGCAAATTCCATGCCCAATTCCTGATTCCAAGAGGAACAACAGAACAAGGCAGCCCAAATTCCATGTACGATTCCCAATTCCAAGAGCAAATTCCATGCACAACTCCTGGTTTCAGGAGCCAGGGAACACAAATCCCACGCACAATTCCCAATTCCAAGAGCAAATCCCATGCACAACTCCTGATTTCAGGAGCCAGGCAGCACAAATTCCATGCACAATTCCAGATTCCAAGAGCAAATTCCATGCCCAATTCCTGATTCCAAGAGGAACAACAGAACCAGGCAGCACAAATTCCATGTACAATTCCCGATTCCAAGAGCAAATTCCATGCACAACTCCTGGTTTCAGGAGCCAGGGAACACAAATCCCATGCACAATTCCAGATTCCAAGAGCAAATTCCATGCACAATTCCCGATTCCAAGAGCAAATTCCATGCACAACTCCTGATTCCAGGAGCCAGGGAACACAAATTCCATGCACAATTCCCGATTCCAAGAGCAAATCCCATGCACCACTCCCGATTCCAAGAGCAAATTCCATCCACAATTCCTGCTCCACCGAAGGAGAAACGCTGGCTCCGGGATCCGTGGTGACAGCAGCTCCCCCGGGGCAGGGTAATTAATTAATTATGCATTCCCAGAATTAATGAGAGCATCCTGTTTGCATCCCTGGCCCGGATTTTTCCACAGATTCCAGCCCCATATGCCGGGTGCCAGACAGGGATGGCAGCCCCGCATCCCACACTTGGAATTGTTTGATTTCCTGACGTTTCTGTGCCTGGCTCCTGACAGGAATCACAGGCTTTTCCATGGAATTCATTCCCGGCACTCAACGGGATTTGGATTTTTCCAGCACGTTTTCAGGGGGGAAAAAGCAGATCCCTGGATTTCTGACCTGATCGAAACTTGGATTTGAGCTGGGCCAGGAAATGGGAATGGAGGGTTCTGCATCCCTGGAATTCCGGGATCTCTGAGGTGGGAAAAGATCTCCCAGCCCATCCCTGTCCAGGTGTCTTTTCAATCCTGGAAAAAATCGGGATTGTGCCTTAAAAAGGATGAAAACCCAGAAAAACGGGAAAATGACCCAGTGGAGGAATTGCTTTGGATTCTTCCTTGCTTGGAAACAGGGAGAAAATTCCAATGTGATTCCCTGGGAACTCACAGGCTCCGTGCTGGGTTTGGGATCAGCAAAAGCCCAAATCCGGTGGCAATTCCTGAGTTTCCTGCATGGAATTTCCCTCCTGAAATAACCCTGGGGTGGCTGAGGTGGGAGATTGCAGCGTTCCAGTGTTCCATGGAATTCATTCCCGGCACTCCACGGGATTTGGATTTTTCCAGCATGTTTTCAGGGGGGAAAAGCAGATCCCTGGATTTCTGACCTGATCGAAACTTGGATTTGAGCTGGGCCACGCAGGCAGATCCAGGAAATGGGAATGGAGGGTTCTGCATCCCTGGAATTCCGGGATCTCTGAGGTGGGAAAAGACCTCCCAGCCCATCCCTGTCCAGGTGTCTTTTCAATCCTGGAAAAAATCGGGATTCTGCCTTAAAAAGGATGAAAACCCAGAAAAACGGGAAAATGACCCAGTGGAGGAATTGCTTTGGATTCTTCCTTGCTTGGAAACAGGGAGAAAATTCCAATGTGATTCCCTGGGAACTCACAGGCTCCGTGCTGGGTTTGGGATCAGCAAAAGCCCAAATCCGGTGGCAATTCCTGAGTTTCCTGCATGGAATTTCCCTCCTGAAATAACCCTGGGGTGGCAGAGGCGGGAGATTGCAGCGTTCCAGTGTTCCATGGAATTCATTCCCGGCACTCCACGGGATTTGGATTTTTCCAGCACGTTTTCAGGGGGGAAAAAGCAGATCCCTGGATTTCTGACCTGATCGAAACTTGGATTTGAGCTGGGCCAGGAAATGGGAATGGAGGGTTCTGCATCCCTGGAATTCCAGGATCTCTGAGGTGGGAAAAGACCTCCCAGCCCATCCCTGTCCAGGTGTCTTTTCAATCCTGGAAAAAATTGGGATTCTGCCTTAAAAAGGATGAAAACCCAGAAAAACAGGAAAATGACTCAGTGGAGGAATTGCTTTGGATTCCTCCTTGCTTGGAAACAGGGAGAAAATTCCAATGTTATTCCCTGGGAACTCACAGGCTCCGTGCTGGGTTTGGGATCGGCAAAAACCCAAATCCGGTGGCAATTCCTGAGTTTCCTGCATGGAATTTCCCTCCTGAAATAACCCCGGGGTGGCAGAGGCGGGAGATTGCAGCATTCCAGTGTTCCATGGAATTCATTCCCGGCACTCAACGGGATTTGGATTTTTCCAGCACGTTTTCAGGGGGGAAAAAGCAGATCCGTGGATTTCTGACCTGATCGAAACTTGGATTTGAGCTGGGCCACGCAGGGAGAGCCAGGAAATGGGAATGGAGGGTTCTGCATCCCTGGAATTCCAGGATCTCTGAGGTGGGAAAAGATCTCCCAGCCCATCCCTGTCCAGGTGTCTTTTCAATCCTGGAAAAAATCGGGATTCTGCCTTAAAAAGGATGAAAACCCAGAAAAACGGGAAAATGACCCAGTGGAGGAATTGCTTTGGATTCTTCCTTGCTTGGAAACAGGGAGAAAATTCCAATGTGATTCCCTGGGAACTCACAGGCTCCGTGCTGGGTTTGGGATCGGCAAAAACCCAAATCCGGTGGCAATTCCTGAGTTTCCTGCATGGAATTTCCCTCCTGAAATAACCCTGGGGTGGCTGAGGTGGGAGATTGCAGCGTTCCAGCCTGGAGCCAGCAGGGAGGGATTCGTTCCCGGCACGATCCAGGCGGGAAGCAATTCCCTGGGGAGCTGAATTGAATGTGATTTTCCCTGGAAACAGCGTCAGGCTGTCATTCCCAATGTCTGGCAGGAATTGTTGGGCTCCCAAATCCCCTGCAGCAGCTTTTGGCTGGAATACAAATGCAGTTGGAGAGGAAACATCCACAGGGTTGGGAATAGGGAAGCGAATCCCTCCTCATCCCGGGGATCCGGCTCGTCCTCCCTGTTTGCCCATTCCTGAAGGAATAAAGCTATTCCCACTTTTCTCCTGGGGCCAAATCCAGCCCTGCACGGATACAAATCCAGGAAGGTCCTGCCCCTTCAGAATTCCAGGGATTTTTACCAGAAAACCTGGGAGAAAAGAGGAAATCTCCCAAAATCAGGCAAGGAAAAGGAGCTGAGGGCAGGGAGAACACACGGATTTGCCTTTTCCGGGAAAAATAAAACCACTCTGGAAAATCAGGAGGACGAGGAATCCCCAGGATTTACAGGAACAGAACATGGAGCAAGAACAGGGAAACGAATTCCACTTCTCATCCTGAAGGGGGATGAGCATTCCCAGTCTTTCCTGGGTTTTGGAATTGTCATTCCCAGCTTTTCCTGGGTTTGGGAACTGCCTTTCCTGACTTTGGGAATTGCCATTCCCAGCCTGTCCAGGGTTTGGGAATTGTCATTCCCAACTTTTCCTGGCTTTCGGAATTGCCATTCCTGGCTTTGGGAATTGCTATTCCCTGCCTTTCCTGGCTTTGGGAATTGCCTTTCCTGAGTTTTGGAATTGCCATTTCCAGCCTTTCCTGTGTTTGGGAATTGCCATTCCCAGCCTGTCCAGGTTTGGGAATTGCCATTCCCAGCCTTTCCTGGCTTTGGGAATTTCCATTCCCATCCTGTCCTGGTTTGGGAATTGCCATTCCCAGCTTTTCCTGCCTTTAGGAATTGCCATTCCCAGCTTTTCCTGGTTTGGGAATTGTCATTCCTGGATTTGGGAATTGCCATTCCCAACCTTTCCTATGTTTGGGAATTGCCATTCCCAGCTTTTTCTGCCTTTGGGAATTGCCATTCCCAGCCCCCAGGGAGGGTGTGGGAGGCCAAAGTCCCCATCCAAGCTTTCAGCCGGGATTGCTCCCTGGCCTGGAAGCGCTCCCTGTTTGTTTTCCCACTTTCTCCTCCCATCTCCCGCATTTTCTCCCGATCCTTGGGAGCTGATGGATCCTTGCCGGAGTCATTAAATCCCATTCCCCTCATCCAGGGCCAATCCATTAGCCGGATTCGTTGCCTGGTTTCCTTATCGGCCCCGATGTTATCTCGCCGTTCCTGTCGTAAATCCCAAGTTTCCTGCGGGAGAGGAAGGGAAGAGTTTGCCCAAGGTTCCGGCGTCGGGTGCTCTTCCCGAGAAAAATCCATCCACAGGGATGAAACCGCACCCGAACGGGATCTTCATCCCCAAAATGGGCTGAGAGGAGACGGGAATGAGGGATCGTGGCATTCCCAGGATAGAGGGAGCGGAAAAACACGGAGCAGAGGGGGCTTAAGTTGGATTTTTGGGAAATTTCCTCCCAAAAAGGGTGTCCAGCCCTGGAAAAGGGATTTAAAAAGGGATTTAGAAAGGGATTTAAAAAGGGATTTAAAAAGGGATTTAAAAGGGTTGTATTGGGAAAATCTTTGGACATTCAGCTTTTGGAAATTCCAATTTTCTCGCCCCAAAAACCCTTGGAAGGTTGAGATTCCTGGTGGGTTTTAGGCCATCTGGATCCTCTGGACACCCTTTGGATTTTGCTCCTGGAATCGATGAGGATTTAATGATTTCCCTTTTTATCCCCAGAATGGGCTGGGAGGAGCTGGGAATGAGGGATCGTGGCATTCCCAGGATAGAGAGAGTGGAAAAACACAAAGCAGAGAGGGCTTAAGTTGGATTTCTGGGAATTCTCTCTCCAAAAGGGGTGTCCAGCCAAAAAGGAACCAGTGGGAACACTTTGAGCATTCAGATTTGGAGATTCCAATATTTTCTCCCCAAAAAACCTCGTCGGGTTGAGATTCCTGGTGGATTTTGTGCCATTGGTTGGATTTTTGGGAATTTCCTTCCCAAAAAGGGTTTCCAACCCTGGAAAAGGGATTTAAAAGATGGCAGTGGGAACATTTTGGACACTCAGCTTTCAGATATTCCAATTTCCCCCCCAGAAAATCCTCGGCAGGTCGAGATTCCCGGTGGTTTTTGGGCCATCAGGGATAATTCGGATTCTTGGAAAGCCCATGGTGTCCCTGGAATCGCTGTGGATTTAATGATTCCCCACTTTATCCCCAGAATGGGCTGGGAGGAGCTGGGAATGAGGGATTGTGGCATTCCCAGGGTAGAGAGAGTGGAAAAACACAAAGCAGAGGGGGCTTAAGTTGGATTTTTGGGAATTCTCTCTCCAAAAGGGGTGTCCAGCCAAAAAGGAACCAGTGGGAACACTTTGGGCATTCAGATTTGGAGATTCCAATTTTTTCTCCCCAAAAAACCTCAGCAGGTTGAGTTTCCTGGTGTATTTTGTGCCATCAGTTGGATTTTTGGGAATTTCCTTCCCAACCCTGGAAAAGAGATTTAAAATGTGGCAGTGGGAACATTTTGGACACTCAGCTTTCAGATATTCCAATTTTCCACCCCAAAAAAACCTCAGCAGGTCGAGATTCCCGGTGGTTTTTGGGCCATCAGGGATAATTTGGATTCTTGGAAAGGCCGTGGTGTCCCTGGAATCGCTGTGGATTTAATGAATTCCCTGCTCCTGGCACTGGGATGAGTCATGAGGGCTCCGAAATCCAAATATCCCTCCCGGAGATGTGTTTATTTAGGGATAAAAATGATGGAATTTTGCTGCTTCCCAAGAGAAAGGGATTTCTCTGGAATTCCGTGGATGGAGAATGTTCTGGGAGTGGATTTTCCAGCCCTGGTGATAATCAGGGAATTTTTAATTTTAATTTTAGTCAAATGAGGGATGGGAATGAACCGAAATTGCGGGAAAACTGCTGGATCTGGAATGAGGAATTCCAGGTGCTTCTGCCAGCAGCAAATCCAGCTGGGAATTCATTTTCCAACCTCGGGATGGGACAAGGAGGATTTAGAACCAGGAAAAGGAGGAGACAAAAAGCTTTGGAGCTCTCCAATGTGGCTTTAAAATCATGGAAAATTCCCAAGTTTCTTTTTCAGGATGCAGGGTGAGGGAAGCAGGAGCACAGTCGAGGTTTCAAGGCTTGGGATCCATTTTTTATCTGGAATTTTCTACTTTAAAGTCCTTGTTTTGAGGAAAATTGGGAGGTTTGGGATTGATTTAGAGGGAAAGGAATTGGTGCCAGCTTCCTTTTGGGAATCTTTTGGATTAAAGGAATTAAAATTGTCCCCAGAGACTTTTCCAGGGTCGGTGTGGTGCTTTTAGCCAGGGAATGTGGGAAAACTTATTTATGGAAAAATTTATGGAAAAATTTATGGAAAAATTTATGGAAAAATTTATGGAAAAAAGAGAAACAACCCCAGGAACTCGAAGCAAAATTTTTATTTCAGCTGCTTTTCCCAAAGCTGGGAGAGATGGGATCCAAGGAAGAGTTTTCCTGGCAGGAATTTCCCTGGATTCTTCGTACAAAAGGCTTGGGAAGCAAACGAGAGGCTGGGAGAAAGGAAAAGAAGGAATGGGATAAAGTGATGGAGTTTTTCTGCATGCACCACAGTTCTAGCCATAATTTTTTAGGGAAAAAATCCCAAATCCCAAAAAACCACTGCTTGAAGAAAAACCCTTTTTTCTTTCAGTTTTCCCTTCGTTTTTCAGAAACGATGGTGCTCCAAAATGGGAATTTCTGGGGAAAAAAACCCAAATCCCTAAAAATAAAAGAATTTTTAAAATCCTTTTTCTTTCCAGTTTTTCCTCAATTTTCTAGGAATGATGGTGGCTCGAAATGGAAATTTCCAGACGGGAGCACAGCCTGAGATTCCATCTTGGCAAATCCCAACACAGAATGGAACCAAACCGGGATTTGGGATTGATTCCTGTGCAAAATCTTGATTTTAGCACCGAATTTCCAACCTGGTGCTGCAGGACTAACGACATTCCTTAATTAGCACCTGGATAATCACTCTGGTCCTTAGGGATAATTATTTTATCATAATTATATCTTCATTATCATAATTCCTTCTCTAAAGCACAGCAAAGAAGGGAAATTTTGCTGCCAACTTGGCGAATTTTTCGGGAATGTTCCCGAGGGTCTGTAGAGGGAGCTGGGAACGTTCTGGAATTCTCGTGCAGGTGGAACAGATCCTTCCATCCATAAAAGAGTGGAAAAACCACCCCTCAAATATTCCAAATGGGACAGGAGATGTGGAGCAAAGTGGAATTTTGGCTGCCAGCTTGGCAACTCTTCAGGGATGTTCCTGAGGGTCTGTACAGGGAGCTGGGAACGTTCTGGAATTCTCGTGCAGGTGGAACAGATCCCTCCATCCACACAGGGCTGGAAAAACAACTTTTCCAGGGATTCAGCCATTCCAAATGGGACAGGAGATGCAAAGAAAGAAGGAAAATTTTTGCTTGGATAAACTCAGAGGATGTTCCTGAGGGTCTGTACAGGGAGCTGGGAACGTTCTGGAATTCTCGTGCAGGTGGAACAGATCCCTCCATCCACAAAAGAGTGGAAAAACCACCCTTCAAATATTCCAAATAGGACGGGAGATGCAGAGAAAGAAGGGAAATTTTGGCTGCCAGCTTGGCAACTCTTCAGGGATGTTCCTGAGGGTCTGTACAGGGAGCTGGGAACATTCTGGAATTCTCGTGCAGGTGGAACAGATCCCTCCATCCATAAAAGAGTGGAAAAACCACCCCTCAAATATTCCAAATGGGACGGGAGATGTGGAGCAAAGTGGAATTTTGGCTGCCAGCTTGGCAACTCTTCAGGGATGTTCCTGAGGGTCTGTACAGGGAGCTGGGAACGTTCCGGAATTCTCCTGCAGCTTGGATCCACACAGATGTGGGAAAACAACTCTTCCAGGCCTACACCCATTCCAAATGGAATTAGAGATGCGTTTCTAGAGGGGAAAACACTGCCGGGAGACCCAAAGCTCTGCCCTGGAGCTGAGCAGCTCCTACTCCAGGGCGGGTTTGATCAGGTGCCCGTTGAAGACGATGTAAACATCCGACTCCTCGCTGTAAATGGCGTTTTCCCTCTCCCTCTTGAACATCCTGACCCAAACCTCGTCGCCTTCCTGCAGATCCAGCATCAGGCTCTGGCTCTGCATGATGCTCCTGTCGCTGGGCTGGGCGTACAGGATGGCCACGGGCTGCTCGTTCCTCATCAGGTGCACGTAGGTCTCCTTGAAGTTCCAGGTGTGCACGTTGAGGCTGAAGTAGTAAATCCCCGGCACGTAGCAGGAGAACCGGCCCGAGAACATGCTGAAGTGCTGGTAGAGGTTGACGAACTCCGTGTCGAAGGTGACGTGCTGGAAGTAGTCGGAGCTGTGCAGGGGCTTGCGGCGGCCCACGGAGAAGGCGGCGAAGAGCTGCTTGCACGAGTGGCCCTGCGGCCCGGGCTGGCCCTTCTGGCCTTTGCGGCCGCTCAAACCGCGCGAGCCGCGCTCTCCCGCCTTCCCGGCGGCTCCGGGGAATCCCCGCTCGCCCATCTCGCCCTTCTCGCCTGTCAGGGGGAGGGAAAAGGGGGTCAAAAGTGAGGGTGGGAGGCATAAATTCCAGGAATGTCCTGGAGGATAACCAGCAGAGGAGTTGCTGGAGCAGCTCAAACCGCGCGATCCGCGCTCTCCCGCCTTCCCAGCCACTCTGGGGAATCCCCACTTGCCCATCTCGCCCTTCTCGCCTGTCAGGGGGAGGGAAAAGGGGGTCAAAAGTGAGGGTGGGAGGCATAAATTCCAGGAATGTCAGAAATGTCCTGGGGACATCCAGCAGAGGAGCTGCTGGAGCAGCTCAAACTGCTCAATCCGTGTTCTCCCACCTTCCCAGCGGCTCCAGGGAATCCCTGCTCGCCCATCTCACCCTTCTTGCCTGTGAGGGGAAGGGAAAAGGGGCTCAAAAGTGAGGATGGGAGGCATAAATTCCAGGAATGTCCTGGAGACAGCCAGCAGAGGAGCTGCTGGAGCAGCTCAAACTGCGCGATCCGCGCTCTCCCGCCTTCCCGGCCGCTCCGGGGAATTCCCGCTTGCCCATCTCGCCTGCCAGGGTGAGAGGAAGGGGTGTCAAATGTGAGGATGGGAGGCACAAATTCCAGGAATGTCCTGGAGACAACTGGCAGAGGAGCTGCGGGAGCATTGCTTGCCCAGCCTGGGAATATTGGTCAGACATCAGCGCCATCCCAACTCCGGAAGGATTAACTTTGGAGCGTGTTCGGGCACCGCCACATTTTGGGGACCCCTTGACTTTTGTTTTGGGTACATTTGGGCACAACCACATTTTGGACACCCCTTGACCTTGTTTTGGTCCTCTTTGGGCACAATCATATTTTGGGCATTCCTTGACCGTATTTTGAGTACTTTTGGGCATTTTTGGGCACTTTTGGGCATCCCTTACCCTCGTTCTGGGCTGAATTTTGCTGTAGGGAGGGACCAAGGAATTTTGGTGTAGGAAAAGGCCGGGAAGGAGCCGCACCCACCTTTGAGGATGGTGATGTCTATGGAGGGCTGGATTTTGGGCAGGGAATATTGGGGATTCCCGCTCATCCTGGCGGATCTTTGGGAGAGGATGGACACGGGCTGCTCCGAGGGCCAACAGCACCTGACGCACAACAGGGCACATTTTGGGCACCCCTTAACCTTGTTTTAGGCACATTTTGGGCATACCTTGACCTCGTTTTGGGCCCATTTGGACACAACCACATTTTGGGCATTCCTTGACCTCATTTTGGGCACATTTTGGGCACACCTTGGCCTCATTTTTGGGCACATTTGGACACAACCACATTTTGGGCATTCCTTGACCTCATTTTGGGCACATTTGGACACAACCACATTTTGGGCATTCCTTGACCTCATTTTGGGCATTTCTGGGCACTTTTGAGCATCACTTGCCTTCGTTGTGGGCTGAATTTTGCTGTTGGGATGGAAAAGGCCGGGAAGGAGCCGCACCCACCTTTGAGGATGGTGATGTCAATGGTGGGCTGGATTTTGGGCAGGGAATATTGGGGATTCCCACTCATCCTGGCGGATCTTTGGGAGAGGATGGACACGGGCTGCTCCGAGGGCCCGCAGCACCTGACGCAGGACAGCCGCCGGCGGGGCTGGGCCTGCTCCGGCTGGGATCCGGCGTTCCCGGTGGAAAGCAGGAGCAGCAGGAGCAGCAGGATCACAGCCCTCATCCTCGGGAACAGCTGGAGAGGACAGGGAACACAAACCATTAACGGGGCGATCCCAATCAGGGCCACCTGGCGAGTGCTTTCCGTGGGGTTAATGATTAACGGATCCCGGAGTGGCTCCGGGTGGGAACGGTGCCCCTCGGAGCGCTGGAAAAGGCAATTCCTGGCTGGCATTACCTGTGACAGCTGCCAGGGGACACCAGGTCAACAAAAGAATGGGAAAAAAAAATCCCAGGCCAAACAAAACCTGCCGGGAGCAGGAGCTCGGCTGGAAAAGCTCGCGGAACACGCCCTGCGGGAAATGTCTGCGGAAAGCGATGCTCTGTTGGTTTGTTTGGTGCCTCAGCATCCCAAAAAATTCAAAATTGAGGCAAAATGTGGGATTTTGTTTAAATATAGAACCAAACGTGGGTTTTTTTGGGAGGAAAAACCCAGGAGGAAAACCAAAGAAAAATAAAATAATTTCTTTCTTTAAATGTCCTCTCTCAGCCTCGTGCTGGTGACTTCTTTCCATGGTTTGTCCATTCCCGTCTTTTCTTCCACTCGGAATTCCCATGTGGATTTTCCAGTTTGAGTTTCCAGTGTGTGGAATGGAAGTCCAAAGAGCTGCACCAAACTGGACCAAACTGGGTTTGCTCGGCACAAACCCCGGGGTTTGGGAATCCTTTGTTTTGTTTTCATCTGCTCCTGGTGAGTTCCAAAGGTTCTGGATACTGGGAGAAATCCAGGGAGAAAATGTGGAAAAAGATGTGGATGTGGAAAAAAGAGGAAAATAAAGGAATTTTCTCTGATTCCTCATTGACCGGTTCCTAAGGAAAATTGGAGCTGATGCTGGGAGAAATCCAGGGAGGAAATTCCTCTTTTTTTCCTCATCTGCGGCATTTTTTCCCTGGATTTCTCTCAGAAACAGCTCCTATCCCTCCCTGAGAACAAGTCAGTGAGGAGCAAGAGAAAATTCCTCTTCTTTCCAGAGAAAATTCCGCTTTTTTCCATTTATTCCTAGGGAGGGATTGGAGCTGACACTGGGAGAAATCCAGGGAAAAAAATGCCTCGGATGGGGAAAAAGAGGAATTTTCTCTGGCTTCTCATTGGCCTGTTCCTAAGGAAAAACAACACTGATATTGGAAAAAATACAGGGAGAAAATTCCTCCTTTTTCCCCATCTCAGGCATTTTTTCCCTGGATTTCTCCCAGAACCAACTCCAATCCCTCCCTGAGAACAAGTCAGTGAGGAGACAGAGAGAATTCCTCTTCTTTCCAGAGAAAATTCCGCTTTTTTCCATTTATTCCTAGGGAGGGATTGGAGCTGATTCTGGGAGAAATCCAGGGAAAAAAATGCCTCAGATGGGGGAAAAAAGAGGAAAATAAAGGAATTTTCTCTGATTATTCACCGACCACTTCCTGAGGAAAACTGACTCTGATATTGGGAAAAATGCAGGGAGGGAATTCCTCCTTTTTCCCCATCTGAGGCATTTTTTCCCCGGATTTCTCCCAGAACCAGCTCCAATCCCTCCCTAGGAATAAGTGGAAAAAAGAGGAATTTTCTCTGGCTCCTCGCTGACCTGTTCCTAGGGAAAATTGGAGCTGGAGACTGGCCACTCATTCCCATTCCATGTGTAATTAATGTCATTCCAATGATTGCAGCGGAGCCTCATCCAGGACAGATTCCTTGGATCGAAGCCTCCATGGATCCTCTCCAAAGCCCAATTAGCGAGATGGACTCGGGCTGACCCCGGGCTGGGAACGGCTCCTCTTCCACCAGCCTGAATTCCTGGGATAAGTTGGGAAGGCGGTCCTGGATGGCCTGGATTTCATTGGAAATCCGGGATTCGTGGATTTAATGGATTTCATTCCATGGACACTCAGAGGGAGGGAAGGAGGGAGAACTTCCAGCCTTGGAGCTGCTCCACCTGGAACAAAATGAGCCAGGCGGGAAAATGAGGAGGAAAAACCTGTCAGGAGTGGGATTGGATCAGCATTCCTGGGAAATGTTCTATTCCCGTTCTTCCCTGCTCCAAAAGAAGTGTCAGTCACACCTTTCCAGCTTCCTGGAAATCCAAGGAATTCTTATTAGCAGGGAAATATTGACATTCCCTCCGAGAGCAGGGAATGCTCTTTCCTGAAATCCATCAGAACTGGAAATCCTTTGGGATTTGTAATTGCACCTCGTTCCAGTAGCAGCTGGAGGAGGGATCAATCCCCCTTTTCCATCAGCATTCAGGGCTTGAATTCCATGTAATTAAATCCTTTCTAATTTCCATTAATTTTTAAAGCCATCTTTGTGCTTCCAATTGGGAATGGAAACACGGGAAGATTAAACGGGCAGAAAATCCCAAAAACCAGCCCAGGATGGACTTGATGGTCTTGGAGGGCTTTTCCAACCTCAGGAATTCCGGGATTCCTGCTGATATTTCCCTGCCCGTTATTCCTAGGGCTTCACTTGGAAAAGGAATCCATGGTTATCCTTGCTTTAAATTCAAGGACAACACCAAGCACTGCTCCTTTTAATCGGGGCCAAACCTCGATTAAAACCCCACAATTAAACCCAAAACCTCGATGGAAAACTCACGGATGAGCCAGCCCCGTTCCAGACATGGAAAATATTCCGGGAAATATTCCAGCTGTGCCTTTTTACCTTGGATCTTCTCTCCAGCCTCCAGCTCCTCACGGCTCCGGGGCTCCTTGGATCGGGAGCAGCAGGAAACGAGGCATCCTCAGGGCTGGCTTTGTCCGGACGCTTCGCTTCCTCTTGGAAAGGATTTCCCCGGGATTTGTTTTATTTTCTCCCCCAGGAGGATCTAAAATTTCTCAGTGCGCAGCTCCTTGTGGAAAAGCCCAAAAAACTGGAGGAGTTTGTGCGTTTTCCAAGGAAAACGCTGCTGGATTCCGGTGCCGAGCTCCGGCAGCTCCCGGCGGACAAAATATCCCAGAGATCCTTCAGGAGCCGACTTTGGGAACTTCTCTGCGGCAGAAATGATTTGAGAACTCCCAGGGAGGAATATTTACATCCCAAAAAGGAAGCGGTTCAGGAATTCCCACTGCCTGTGGTGCTTGGAGGATGAGCAGAGTCGTTGTCCGGGTGTTTATCCGACCCTGGGGTGATGGAGAAGAGGGGCTGGAAGTGCTGCTGGAGCTGTGAGAGAGGCAGGAATGCAGGGAAAACCGGGATCCAGCCATGGAGAGAGCCAGGAGTGGAGCTGCGTCTGGATTTGCGGTGCCTGGGTGAATTTTTTTCCAGGGATTTGCAGCTCCTTTTCCAATTATCCCGTTTATTTTCATGTTTCAGCCTTGGCCTGTTTCCAATGGGGGTGATTCCCTGAATTTCTCTGTCCTGGGAGGAGCCATCCCTGAGCAGCTGCCCCTGGGGTGTTCACCTGCTGGGAATTCACCAGGAATTCTCCTGGAATTCACCGGGAATGGGAAGAGATGAGATTCCCAAGGAAATATCCCTGCACTCCAGGGGGACTGGATGGATTTACACAATTCCATGGAGGTGCTGCGGGAGGAGAGGCTGTGCCTGGATGGAAACACTCCCGTGCACCCGAATTCCTGCAAATTCCCAAGGCTCCATCCTGCCCTGGCAGGAGGAAGTTCGTGATTCCCAAGGAAATACAGAGGGAAAAGGAGGATGTTCCTGATTCCCAAGGGATTGGCTTTTCCCTCTTTCTTTCTCATTATCCCAAGGTTTCCATCCTGCTCTGGGACAGGGAGCAGGAGGAGGTTCCTGATTCCCAAGGAAATCCAGAGAGGGAGAAGGAAGATGTTCCTGATTCCCAAGGGATCAGCTTTTCCCTCCTTCCTTCTCATTATCCCAAGGTTTTCATCCTGCCCTGGGACAGGGAGAAGGAGGATGCTTGTGATCACCAAGGGAACATTCCCTCTCTTTATCCCAAAATTCCACTCTGCTCCGCACAGACAGGGAGCAAGAGAAGGTTTGTGATTCCCAAGGGATCAGCTTTTCCCTCTTTCCTTCTCTTTATCCCATGGCTCCACCATATCCTGCATGGACAGGATGCAGGAGGAGGTTTGTGATTCCCAAGGGAACAGAGACAGGGAGGAGGAGGAGATTTGTCATTCCCATGGGATCAGCTTTTCCTTCTTTCCTTCTCTTTATCCCAGGGTTCCACCCCATCCTGCATGGACAGAGAGTAGGAGGATATTCGTGATTCCCAAGGGAACACAGACAGGGAGCAGAGGGATGCTCCTGATTCCCAAGGGAACACAGGGAGCAGAAGGATTCTCCTGATTCCCAAGGAAATACAGAGGGAGCAGGAGGATGTTTCTGATTCCCAAGGGATCAGCTTTTCCCTCTTTCCTTCTCTTTATCCCATGGTTCCACCCCATCCTGCATGGACAGGATGCAGGAGGATATTTGTGATTCCCAAGGGAACACAGACAGGGAGCAGAGGGATGCTCCTGATTCCCAAGGGAACACAGACAGGGAGCAGAAGGATGCTCCTGATTCCCAAGGGAACACAGACAGGGAGCAGAAGGATGCTCCTGATTCCCAAGGAAATACAGAGAGGGAGTAGGAGGATGCTCCTGATTCCCAAGGGATCAGCTTTTCCCTCTTTCCTTCTCTTTATCCCATGGTTCCACCACATCCTGCATGGACAGGATGCAGGAGGAGGTTTGTGATTCCCAAGGGAACAGAGACAGGGAGGAGGAGGATGCTCCTGACTCCCAAGGGAACGCAGGGAGCAGGAGGATATTCATGATTCCCAAGGGAACACAGACAGGGAACAGGAGGATGCTCCTGATTCCCAAGGAAATACAGAGAGGGAGTAGGAGGATGCTCCTGATTCCCAAGGGAACACAGGGAGCAGGAGGATATTTGTGATTCCCAAGGGAACACAGACAAGGAGCAGGAGGATGCTCCTGATTCCCAAGGGATCAGCCCTTCCCTGTCTCCCTCCCCGTGTCCCTCCCGCACCTCTGACTCCTGCAGTGTCCTGGAATTGTCCCTGCTCCAGCCTGGGCGGCTCCCTGGCAGAATTCCCGGCTCCCGAGGCAGCCCGGGCGGTGATTCAGCAGGAATTTACAGTAAAAGTCATTCCCAGGGCAGCTTCTCCCGCAGGACAAACCCCCTGATGGATGGAAGCGGCCGGCCCCGATCCTCCTTCATCCCTCCCGATGGAAAAGCAGCATTCCCAGGATTTGCCAGTGCTGGGAATTCAGCGAGAAATCATCGCTGCAGGGTTATCCCTGCAGAGGATCCCGAGTGGGATTTTCCCAGCGGGATGCGGTGCCTGGATCCCGCCCGGCCACGCTCCCATCCCGGAGAGAGCAGGACATTCCAAAGGGCTGGAGAATCGCAATTCCCTAAAAGTTTCCACGCCTGTGGAGACTCCAGGAAACGGCTCCTTCCTGCCCTGGCTCCCGCAGCAGCACCGGATCCATCCCCATCCCACCGGGAGCCGCATCCCAATGGGAAAAGCCCCGTCCTGGAGTGTCCAGGGTGGATAAACGGGATCGGGAATTTTAATAGGGACAAATGAAAGCCAGCCCAGCACTGGGGCACTTCCAAAGCCCCTCATTCCTGCCTTTCCCAAGGGATCTGCTCAGAAAATCGGGAACGCTGCGTTCCTGCAGCAAGAGGGGATTTATCCCCTTTATCCCCATGCCTGGAACTCACCTCGTCCCTCAGAATCCCTGGATTTTCCTTCCCGTGCTATTCCTGAGCTGCTGCTCCGGGCAGGCTGCAGCTCCCGTGCCGGGATCCAAGAGAAACACGGAAAGTCAGGCAGGATCCTTAGGAAACCTTGGCAAAAGGAATTATTTTCCCCTCGTTTTCTTTGCCTGCACCAACTTGTGCCGGGCTCCCGAGCCTTTGTCCCGCTCTGGATTCCTCGGGATTCGCTGCCAGTCTGGAATTCCGCAGGGCCTCTCCCAAGGATGGAAATAAAAAGTGAAAAAAATTGTGATTAAAAAAAAAAAAAAAGGATGAAAAAAATTCCACCACGGAACCCAAAACCACATCCAGAGCTCCAGCCAAGAGGGAAAGCGCTGGGATCACATGGAAAGAATTTTTCTTTGGGATATTTTGGTGTCTTTTTAAGCGGGAGAATGGAAAAAAAAGGGAAAAAACAGAGCCACAATAAAATCTCTGGGATTTTTGCACGAGCTGGAAAAGCGGGAATGGCTTTAAGCTGAAAGAGGGGAGATTTAGGTTTTTTGCCATAATTCCCTAGGTGGGATATTGGGAAGGAATTCTTCTCTGGGAGGGGCTGGGATGGATTTTCCGGAGAAGCTGTGGCTGCCCCTGGATCCCTGGGAGTGTCCAAGGCCAGGCTGGATTGGGTTTGGAGCACCCTGGGATATTGGGAATTGTCCCTGCCCATGGAACTGGATGAGCTTTAAGGTCCCTCCCAACCCAAACCATTCCAGGATTCCACGATTTTTGTGCCCACACTTCCTTACCCTCAGTGATTTCCTTGGAAAAAAAACACATCGGGGGTTTGAAAACCTGGAAAACGGGTCCCAAACTGTCCAGGAATGGTCTAAATGGGAGCTTTTAATTTAGTCTGGGTTTTATGTAAGCAGCGCTGGTGTCTCCAGGATAAACAGGATTTCAGCCTCTTGGAATGACAGCTTTGATTTTGGGAATAATGATCCCATTGAGGGAAGGATATTCCTGTTTACGCTGCGGATTTACAGAGCTTGGATTTTGTCCATGGGGGAGAAAAAAAAAAGACAAGAATCAGAGCAGGAAAATGAGGAATGGGGAGTTCAAAAAAGAGGGAATTCAGGAATATCCAGGTGGGAGAGAAGAGGTTGAGAAAATTGGGAATGTTGCCATGGAGAAGGGAAGGTTTGGACACCTCCAGGCCCCTCCAGTGTCTGGAGAGGCTGCAGGAGAGATGGAGAGGGAGTCGGGAATAGGAGAGACAGGAAAAGTGGGAATGGCTCCACAGGGAAGCTGGAGAGGGACTCGGGAATTGGAGAGAGGAAAAGTGGGAATGGCTCCACAGGGAAGCTGGAGAGGAACTCGGGAACTGGACAGGAAAAGTGGGAATGGTTCCACAGGGAAGCTGGAGAGGGAGTCGGGAATTGGAGAGACAGGAAAAGTGGGAATGGCTCCACAGCTTTAAAACTGTCTCATGATTTCCTGGAATTTGGAGCAGGGAAAATCCAGGTGAACAAAGGTTCAACCAAAGAGCTTCTCCAAGGAGCTTCTCCAAGGAGTCCGTGGTCTAAATTTGGAGCACAAACAATGGGAATGTGGGATTTGCTGCTGTTCTTTGGAATGTTTGATTTAATCCTTGAGAGTTTTTATCCAAGTGGAGCCTTATCTGGAATTTTGGGCACCACCAAAATCCAGTTCACATGGATTTCAAATATTCCAAGGCCCACCATTCCCAAGAAAATAATCAGGCTGAATTTATATTTATTTATATTTATATTTATATTTAGATTTAGATTTAGATTTAGATTTAGATTTAGATTTAGATTTAGATTTATAATTATAATTTAGATTTAGATTTAGATTTAGATTTAGATTAGGTTTAGATTTAGATTTATATCTAGATTTAGATTTATATCAAGATTTAGATTTATATATTTTATTTAGATTTATATATTTTATTTAGATTTATATATTTTATTTAGATTTATATATTTTATTAAGATTTATATATTTTATTTAGATTTCGATTTGTCTTTTCCGGAGCCTGGAATCCCAGTGGATCCCTGGATTTGGAGCACTCTCGGATGCTCAGTGCCAGGCAGGAGCACAGGAGGAGCCCTGGGATAATCCCACCGCTCCCTGGATTTGTGGATTTGTGTCCCCTCATTCCCTGTCCCTCCACACTCCCGAGGCTCCCCCAGCTCCAGGATGGGATTCATTCCCAGGGAGCTGCATTCCCTTCCAGCCTCCTGGATCCTCAAAATTATCAGGAATAATCTGATGGGATTTCACCATCCTAGGGAGAGAAGAGGGGGTGAAACAGGACAGCAGCACAAACCCTGCTCACCTTCACCAGCAACCCAAAAAATCCTTGGATTTTCTATTCCATTTTTTACTCTTTTAATTCCAGAGACGACCAAGAATTCCGGAAAACTCCGAGCTGAGCTCTTGAAGGATCTTTTCCCGGGCAAGCTTCCCAACCCAAGCGCGGAAGAGGTTTTGTGGAGCAGCTGGAGCTCCTGTTTTTTGTGGGAACAGCTTGGGCTGGAAGGTCAGGGAAGATCATGGAGCTCCGGAGGAGAAGGAGCCGGGACACGCCTGGAGGAGCACGGGCAGGGCACAGCTTGCCCTGCCACGAGTCCCTGCCAGGCAGCCAAGGACACCTCATCCCGCAGCTCCAAAAATAGGAATTCCTGAGAGGACAACAGGGAACGGGTTTGACCTAAAAACGGGCGGATTTAGATGGAATTTTAAGGTTTTTTTCAGTGAGGCGGGGAGGCGCTGGCACAGATTCCCAGAAAAGCCTCATCCCTGGAATGGTCAAGGCCAGGTTGGAGCAGCCTGGGATAGTGGGAGATGTTGGGGTTGGAGCTGGATGGGTTTTGAGGTCCCTCGCAACCCCAAACCGTTCCCATTCCATAGAAAATGGGCCTTTTGGGATTTCCAAAGGGATATCCCTTCTCTTGCCCTGTCCTGAGCAGAGCTCGGCCGTGAATTCCCTCAATTCCTCCCACAGCCCTGTCAGTAAAGGGAGGTTTTGGCCATAATTCCCATGAAGTTTTTGCCATAATTCCCATGAAATTTTGGCCATAATTCCCAGGGGGTTTTGTCATAATTCCCAGGAGGTTTTGGCCATAATTCCCGGGAGGTTCTGGCCATAATTCCCATGAAGTTTTGGCCATAATTCCCAGGAGGTTTTGGCCATAATTCCCAGTGTTTTTTGCCATAATTTCCAGTGGTTTTTTCCCGTAATTCCCAGCGTTTTTTGGCCATAATTCCCAGGGGTTTTTGGCCATAATTCCCAGGGGTTTTTGGCCATAATTCCCAGGGGTTTTTGGCCATAACTCCCAGGAGGTTTTTGCCATAATTCCCATGAAATTTTGGCCATAATTCCCAGGGGGTTTTGTCATAATTCCCAGGAGGTTTTGGCCATAATTCCCAGTGTTTTTTGCCATAATTTCCAGTGGTTTTTTTCCGTAATTCCCAGCATTTTTTGGCCATAATTCCCAGGGGTTTTTGGCCATAACTCCCAGGAGGTTTTTGCCATAATTCCCATGAAATTTTGGCCATAATTTCCAGGGGGTTTTGTCATAATTCCCAGGAAGTTTTTATCACAGTTCCCAGGAGCTTTTTACCATAATTCCCAGGAGTTTTTTTACCATAATTCCCATTAGTTTTTTGCCATAATTCCCAAGAGTTTTTTACCATAATTCCCAGGAGTTTTTTTGCCACAATTCCCAGGATTCTCCTGCAGGTGGCTGGGCTGGCTTTGCCCCAGTTCATTCCCCGTGTCACGGGGACATGCGGGGAACAAGGAGCAGCACAACGGAACCGCCGGATTTTCCTTCGTGCAGATCCATCCTCAGGGCAGAAAGTGCCAATTTTCAGCCCCCAAAGCCAGATCCAAACATTTCCATAAATCCAGGGAGGATTTTTATGCAACTCCTCTTCCCACATTTTTTTCCCCTGTGATTGAAGGACTCTCACCAGAAATAAGTGATGCTTTTTGTGCGATGTCTATTCCTGATAAACCCTTTCCAGGCAACACCATCCTCACCCAGCTCTTTTCCCTCAGTTTTAAATGGAATTTGTGGGATTTGCTGCTTTACCCAAACCTCAAATCATTGTCTCTTTTTTTTTTGGCACGGTTATTTATCATCATTTCCCTTCCTGCTCAACCTCAGAATTGCCAGGCTGTTGCACAAAGCCTGAAGTTGGCAGCAAAAAAAAAATGGAAATAAACCAGGAATAATCCAAATAATCCCCTGGAGTGATTGGGAGAGCTCTGGAGAGAGCTGGAGCTGATCCAGCTCCCTAAAGTGATTTCTCAAGGATTTAAAATCATTTATTCAGGCTGGGCTTGTCTGGTCAGGTGGGAATCAAAAGGCACTGGTGGGTGAAGGAGAATCTGGCTCGGAGTGATCCTGAGGGGACGGCAAATGTGGGATATGTGGATTTATCCTGGGAAAAAATGACTTTACAGAGTCCTCTGTAAGTGCTGGGATGAAAACTCTGCAGGCGGGACTGAAGACGGCCCCCAAAGCAGGCCCCAAACCAGGCCCCAAAGTGAACTCCAAACCAGGCCCCAAACAAGGCCCGAAAATGTGCCCCAAACCAGGCCCCAAACCGACCCCAAACCAGGCCCCAAAGAAGGCCGCAAACCAGGCCCTAAATTGGGCCCCAAACCAAGCCCCAACTCAAACCCCAACCCAGGCCTCAAACTAAACCCCAAACCAGGCCCCAAACTAGGCCCCAAACTAGGCCCAAAACCAGGCCCAAAATGAGGCCCAAAACCAGGCCCCAAACTGGACCCCAGACTAGGCCACAAACCAGGCCCTAAACCAGGCCCTAAACCAGGTCCGAAACCACACCCCAAACCAGGCTGCAAACCAGGCCCCAAAGCAGTCCTCAAACTAGACCCCAAACCAGGCCCCAAACCCACCCCAAAGCAAGACCCAAACCAGGCCCCAAATCAGACCCCAAACTGAACTCCAAACCAAACCCCAAACCAAACCCCAAACCAGCCCCGTACCATTTTCTCCCTGCCCAGACCCTAAAAACAGATGCCAAAATCTGGGAAAATGGGATTTTCGAACACAGAATCCCCAGTTTTCCTGGGATTCTCTGCCCATCCCTTATTCTGTTGCTTTTCCCAGTCAGACTCCAAGGAATAAAGTGGAATAAATCCCTTTAGGATGAATAAATCCCTTTAGGATGAACGAATAAATCCCTTTAGGATGATCATTGCTGGTTAAACCTTGGGAAATGATTTTTCCCAAATGCTCTGATCTGTCCTTATCCATGTCCAGGTTTTTTCCCTACTTTTCCACCTCACAATAACAGCAGGAAAAGTTTTCCAGAAAAAAAGCAGGGATGATTCCCTGGTTTCCTGGTGAGGATGGAATAACAGGAGGAATCATCACTGGATTGATGTAAATAAAAGTTTATTCCAAGTCTTATTTTATTAAAAAAAAATATTCAGGATTAACTTCATCTCCCATTGTAAGAGCATCCCCCTAATTCCCCTAATTTTTAGTCTAATTAGAATTAAAATTTAAAAATATTCCTAATTTTTAGTCTAATTAGAATTAAAATTTTAAAATGTTCCTAAGTTTTAGTTGAATTAGAGTTAAAATGTTAAAATTCCCCTAATTTTTAGTCTGATTAGAATTAAAATCTTAAAATTCCCCTAATTTTCAGTTTAATTAGAATTAAAATGTTAAAATTCGCCTCATTTTTAGCCTAATCAAAATTAAAATTACGAAATTCTCCTAATTTTTAATCTAATTAGAATTTAAATCCTAAAATGTTCCTGATTTTTAATCTAATCAGAATTAAAATTTTAAAATTCCCCTAATTTATAGTCTAATTAGAATTAAAATGTTAAAATTTCCCTGATTTTTAGTTTAATTAGAATTAAAATATTAAACTTCTCCTAATTTTCAGTCCAATTAGAATAAAAATCTTAAAATACCCCTAATTTTTAGTCTAATTAGAATTAAAATGTTAAAATTCCCCTAATTTTTAGTCCGATTTGGGGTGTAAGGTTGGCTGGGGAAGCTCAGGGTGGATAAGGAGCAGAAAAATTATTGGGAAAAGAGGGTTGAGCTCCCAAAAGAGTTCTTAAATTTTCTAATTATGTTTTATTACTAATTAATAAGCCTGATTTTCATATCCCGGGAAGGACAGCTCCGGAGACGACACCACTAGAGGCCACTCTTGTATTTTGGGAAAACAATTCCGAGGGAAATTCTGCCGCTAATTCCATCATTTATTAATATTTTAAAGGAAATCTTCAGCAGGTGCCGACCCCGGAGCCAGAAAAGGGGATTTTATTTGGTTTTTGGGAATTCAGGTGCCATGAGATTCCCTCTTCCGCTTTGCCTGGAGGAATCAAAGCGGGAAATCAGGGAATTCTGGAGCTGACTTCACCGGAATTGCCACAAAAGCTTAAAAAAAGAGGAATATTTTACATTTCATGGATATCAGGGCTTTTCCCAGTGTCGTTATTCCCTCTCTCCCGTCTTTGCTGGGTTTCCACACCTCTCTCATTTCCCAGGTTTGTTTTGGAGGGTGAATCCGTCTAAAATTAGCCCAGTTGGACATTCCAGGAGCGTTCCCAGCCCTGGATCCCAATCCCCTCTCCCGGTCCCGCCATGGGAACATCCAGGCTCAGATGGGCTCAGCCTCCTTCTCCTGCAGGATAAAAAATTCACATCAATCCCAGAAGAGTTTCCCTCCAGTGAATTCCTCCCTAGGAGCCCCTCAATCCCATTTTTCCATGCAGGGATTGGGATAGAGTTGCTCTCCCAGCACCTCCAAGGTGGGTGACGCTGACCCTCCGAAGCTGCTCCTCTTCCCATGAATTCTTCTCTCACTCCAAATCATTCCTGATTTTATTCCATGGTGAGTGACAGGTAAATCTGTTCCAGGACAAAGTGCTATGATTCCCAATCCTGTCCCATTCCCAGTTTTCCACGCAGGGATTGGGATGGAGTTGTTCTCCCAGCACCTGCAAGGCAGGTGATGCTGACCCTTGGAAGCTGCTCCTCTTCCCATCAATTCTTCCCTGACTCCAAACCATTCCTGATTTTATTCCATGGTGAGTGACAGGTGAATCTCTTCCAGGACAATGGGCTATGATTCCCATTCCCATTTTTCCATGCAGGGATTGGGATGGAGTTGCTCTCCCAGCACCTCCAAGGCAGGTGATGCTGGTTCTCCCAAGCTGCTCCTCTTCCCATGAATTCTCCAACTCCAAATCATTCCTGATTTTATTCCACGGTGAGTGACAGGTAAATCTGTTCCAGGACAAAGTGCTATGATTCCCAATCCCATCCCATTCCCATTTTTCCATGCAGGGATTGGGATGGAGTTGCTCTCCCAGCACCTCCAAGGTGGGTGACGCTGACCCTCTGAAGCTGCTCCTCTTCCCATGAATTCTCTGACTCCAAACCATTCCTGATTTTATTTGGTGAGCGACAGGTGAATCTTTTCCGGGACCACGTGTTGTGATTCGCATTCCCATTTTTCCACGCAGGGTTTGGGATGGAGTTTTCCTCCCAGCACCTCCAAGGCAGGTGATGCTGGCCCTCCAAAGCTCCTCCTCTTCCCCTTAATTCTTCTCGGACTCCAAATCATTCCTAATTTTATTTCGTGGTGACAGGTGAATCCAGGACAATGTGCTGTGATTCCCATTTCCATCCTGGAAAAAGGGGAAGCTGGAAATTCCTCCTCTGCCCTCACCACATCAAATATCGATTTAATAACCAAATATCACCTGGATGTTTGGGCTGGGAAACAAAAAACGAAAAAAAAAATCTGATCCTTGAGGAAGCAGCAGTTTGGATATTCCGATGGATTTTTGTGGATGTGCCACTAGAGGGGAATAAAGATCCGTAACATTTCCCAGATTTGCGCTGAAAAACTTCCTGGAATTCGGGGCCTGGAGGTGCCAGCCCCGTGTGGATGTCGCTCCTTATCTGCAGCAGGAAAACAATCAACGTTAATTGCAATTATCCCTGGGAAAGGAGAGCAAATCCAAGGATTCCCAGGAGGTTTTTGCCATAATTCTCGGGATTTTTTTTGGCCATAATTCCCAGGAGGTTTTGCCACAATACCCAGGAGGTTTTGGCCATAATTCCCAGGGTTTTTCTGCCGTAATTTCTAGAAGGTTTTTGCCATAATTCCCAGGAGGTTTTGGCCATAATTCCAAGGAGATTTTGCCATAATTTCCAGGGGTTTTTTGGCCACAATTTCCAGGAGGTTTTGGCCATAATTCCCAGAGAATTTGGCCATAATTCCATGGGGTGTTCTGCCATAATTCCCAGGAGGTTTGGCCATAATTCCCAGAAGGTTTTTGCCATAATTCCCAGAGAATTTGGCCATAATTCCCAGGGTTTTTCTGCCGTAATTTCCAGAAGGTTTTTGCCATAATTCCCAGGAGGTTTTGCCACAATTCCCAGGAGGTTTTGGTCATAATTCCAAGTAGGTTTGGCCATAATTCCCAGGGGTGTTCTGCCATAATTCCCAGGAGGTTTTGCCATAATTTCCAGGGTTTTTTTGCCACAATTCCCAGGAGGTTTTGGCCATAATTCCCTGAGCTGTGTTAATCCTGACACCTCCAGAGGGTGATGAACGAAGGAACCGTGCCCTGATAAGGCCCTTGCTGATAAGGTTATCTCTGAACGGGATGTTTGGGATAAACACGGGAAGAACACGTGTCAAACACACAGGGATCCATTCCAAACCATCCATCATTCCCATGGAGAGCTTCCCGAAGGAAGGAATCCTCTCCGAGCAGTCTGGCTGGCAGTGGCAAAGGTTGATAAGGTGATTAAGTTGTTGTTAATTAGGGAGGCATCACTCATTTGCAATAATCTGGAGGCGTCGGAGCTGACGATCATTAATTAGGATGCTCCAGAGGAAAAATGCAGGGAAGGAAAGTAGGAGGGAGCTTGGAATTCTCTCCAGAAAATGAGGTCCCAGATGAAAAGGAAAGAGTCAGAAAATTAGTGATTTAATTAGTTTAGAGGAAAACTGGAATGCTAACGTTGGGAAGTTTTAATGCTTCTGGAGGGGTTGGAATATGGGTGATCCCAGCAGAAATTTGGGATTAGGCACGGATTTGAGTGGTGTGGTGGAAAGATTTGGGCATGGAGAGAAGGACAAAACCCATGGAATGGATTTGGAGCTCGAGGGATCTCAGGGATTGAAGAGGAAAACGCAGGAGAATTATTCTCCAGATCGTGCAGTCCTGGTGTCCCTCCTCCAGCTGCTTCCCAACCCCTCATCCCAACTTTTTCTCCTCTTTAACCTGCTCCAAGCTGTCCTGGAATGTCAGGAGGGAGGGAATGGGGTGTCCTTGCTGGATTGGCACAAACGGGAACTCCCTGTGGTTGTCTGGATTTAAAATCATGGAAAAACCCAAAGGGATGCTCCTGAAGATCCAGCTTTTTTCCCAGGGTTCTGGAAAATCCTTGGTCCTGGAGGCACAAGTGGAAGCTCACAGGGAGATTTGAAGGGAAGGACAGGAATGATCCCCTGGATTTGGTGCAGGAGGAACTTGGAGCTGAATTCCTCTCTCCTCGGTGTCTGACAAAGCAGGAAATCATCCCTTGGTATCCTGAGCTTCCCAAAGGCTCCAGGGTGGGCGTTTGGACCCCCAGCCCAAATCCTTCATGGATCCCAGCCCAAAATCTGGGAGATTCCCAGACTGGATGAGGGCAGGATCATCTCAGCCCAATGCCAGGTGCCACCTCTAAATTAAACCATGGCACCCCAAAGGTCTCCATTTATCCACAGAGAGGATCCAGCTCTGCTCCAAATCCACAGGGATTTGTTCCTCCCAAAGCATTTCATTTAAACTTCCAGAGCCAGAAAAAAATCCAAGGAAATCCAAATCCTGACAAAGCTCCAGCCCTGTGGCCACGATCATCCTTCCAGAGCCTAAATCCCCTTCCCAATATTTGTACCAGAGCTCCCTGAAAGCCACGAGCAAAAGGATCCTTTGGAAGAGCCATTTGCTCCTTCCAGTGCTGGAAACGACCCCTGATCTCCTCCCAAAAAGGGATGGACTCCTTTGGGATCATCCCCACGGGCGAGGACACCACGCTGGGCACATTTTTGGGGACCACCACGGAATTACGTTCCCACAGACGGCTGGAAAATAGCTGGAAATCAAACCCCACCCCTCAACCAGCCAAGAGTTAACGCTCATCTCCCCCCGGAGCAACGGGAAAAGTCGGAGCACGGCGGCTCCGCTCAGGGCGAAGTCAAACTCCCAAACTTTCTCTTAAATTAGGCCCGGCGGGGGCGGCAGAGGCTCCTTGGGGACCACGGAGCCGTGCAGCAAACGATGGCAGCTCCACCAACTCGCGTTCATTATCGGTGTCGCTCACTCATGTCACCTCCACAATTATTTTAGGACCTGTCACCGGGGAACGTTCTCCCACCAGCAAATGCTTCCCGCTCCCTCTTAATGGGGAGGCTGAAGCTCTGAGCAAAAGTTCCCTCCTCCCTCGCGCTCGCTGCCTTTTCCCGAAGCTCTGGGAAGCTCTGGAGGGAGGGGATTGATTGAGGGGGAGATGGGATGGATGGGCAGCGCCGGGATCTGGGAAGTCAATCCAGGTCTGGGATGTTGGAATTTTAACCTAGAAAGCCCCAAATTGGAGAGGGATCAATGCCAGGCTGCTGTGGATGGAAGGGAAGGACAGAGGAGGTGAGGGAAGTTTCCCTCGGTCTAGGGTTGATCCTGGTGGCTCGGATGCGCATTTTGTAGCTTCCAGAATTTTGGAATGTTGTGGGAAATTGGAAAGCCCAGCATCACACCAGGACCCCTCATGCCCCTAATGCAGCCCCAAAAGGGGCACAGGACGAGGAGGAAATTCCAGGGTTTCACCTGGACAAGCATCAAACAGCTCCGAGGATGGAGAATCCACAATTTTCCTGTGCCCCTGTGGCAGGACTTTTCCCCCTTTTCTCCCTCTTTCCCCTTCTTTTCCTTCTTTTCCCCTCTTTTCCCTTTTTTCTCTCTCTTTTCCCTTCTTTCCCTCCTTTCCCCTTTCATCTTTTCCCTCTTTTCCCCTCTCTTTTCCTTCTTTTTCCTCACTTTCCTCTCTTTTCCCCTCTTTCCCCTCTTTTCCCCTCTCTCTTCCCACTCCATCCCTCCTGGGAAGGCTCTGCCTCCGCCTCCCCTCAAATCTCCCCAGATCTCCTCCCCATCTCTGTCCCCCCCTGGCTCTCCTGTCCCCACTTTGTCCCCACTTTTTGGCCTCTCACTCCTGAATTTGGGAGAGTCTCTGGCTCCCCCGTGGATGAGGAGGAGCCGCGGCCGGATTCTCCAGGATGAGCCGCGAGCGGGAAGGGAGCAGCTCTGATTAAGTGGATTATGCTGGGAATAAGCCCCGGACAAAGCCCTGAGATGTTGACAAGAGCTGCAGCACCGAGGGGAGGCGGTGATTAATCAGCTGCAGGGCTGGAACTAATCAGTGTTTGCAGGAACTTTGGACCTGGGAAGCATCGGCGGGGAAAAGCTGGGAGCGTTTCCTCCGGGATATCGACGATTCCTATCGGTATTTTCACCATTCCATTGATAACTCTCCAAATCACGCTGATATATTCACAAATTATGTTGATGTTTTCACAGATTATATTGATACCTTCACAGATTATATTGATATCTTCGCAGATTATATTGGCATTTTCGCAAATTATAACGGTACCTTCACAAATTAAGTTGTTATTTCCCCAAATCTCATGGATATCCCTACAGCAGGGAAAAGGGTTGATGATTCCATAGGTGGGATGTTTTCATGGAAATACAGAATATCCTGAGTTTGAAGGGGTCAGGATCATCAAATCCAACTCCCGGCCCTGCCCAGGACATCCCAACAATCCCACCCTGTGCATGAGAGTGATTTCCGAAGGCTCCTGGAGCTCTGGCAGCCTCGGGAATGCCACCATTCCCTGGGAATCCTGGTCAGTGCCCCAGCAGAGCCTTTCCCTGATATCCAAGGTTTTCCCGATGTTTTATCCAGGCAGGCTCACCCCGTCCTCATCCCAGCCCCGTGGCTCTTTGTGTGTCAGGATTTTGGGATCCCACGGATGCAGCCAGGATGGAGGGAGGTGTGCGGCCCACAGGAGCCTCCCTGTGCCAGGGTTTCTCTTCCATCCCTCCCATCCCGTTTTCCAGCCGGACATTCCCTGGATAACCGGGAGCAAACGCATCAGAGCCCGTTATCAAATTTTCCTTCACTCCAGCTTGAGCTGGAATGGGATTTTTTAGGGAAGAACACCCAATTTCAGATTTTTTTAGGGAAGACCACCCAATTTCACCACTCCATAAATGAGCAAATAAAAAACCCAATTTCTGGCGAGAAATTTCCATCCTTTGGGAAATATTTCTGGGCAAAAAAAAATCCTTGGAATCAAACCCAATCTTGCCCTCACCAGCACAGACATCCCCAGACACCCCAGCCTGAGACAACAGGTGAAAAGCGAATCCACGGAGAATTTTCCCTTCCTCCAGTTTCCCTTTTCTTCCCCTCCCGCCTTTTCCAGCGCAACACATGGCGGGGGTCATGTAACAACAAGAATTCCCGATGTCAGGCAAATAATTTTTCCATCTGTGGGGTGTTTTTTTCCTGCCCAGTTTGTGTTTTTTAACGGAAGTGGCATCTGCGAGGTGCTGGCTGTAAACGATCCCTGCAGGAGCTCCTGCTCCATGCCCAGCATCCCATTTTTGGCCGCTCCAGCTGTTGTTCTGCAGAGGGCAGGAATGGGTTCAGCTGACAGCTGCAGGCACTCCGAGAAAAGGAAAGTTGTTTTTTGGGGTTTTTTTTTCCCTGCTCTCCAGTTGTCTCTCCCTTCCCAGACGGCCGCGGAGAGGTTTTTCCAACAGGCAAAGGTTCAAAATGATGAGGAATAGGCACAAGTGTCCTCTTGGTTGGAATTTTGAGCCTTTTCCCGGCTTGGTTTACCTGGTTGGGAAATGTGCAGGGCACTGGGGAGGTCTGAGCTGTTCTGGGTTGGGATAATTCCCATCGGGAATGGGGTAAGGGAGAACTGAGGGAAGAAAGTCTTCCGGGTTCGGAGTTTGAAATGTTTCTGTGGAAACCAGCTCTGAGCAGCGAAAACTGAGGAATTGGTGCTGTTTCCCTGGAAATGGACTCCACTGGAGAGCTCCTGTGGGAGACGTGGAGGGGGTGAGAGGGTTGGAGCTTCTCTGCTCCGGAGCCAGGCTGGGAAAACAGGGATTATCCAGCCTGGAGAGGGGAAGGCTCCAGGGAGAGCTCAGAGCCCTTTCCAGTTCCTAAAGGGGCTCCAGGAGGGCTGGAGAGGCACTGGGGACAAGGGATGGAGGGACAGGACACAGGGAATAGCTTCAGACTGGAAAAGGGGAGATTTGGGTGGGATATTGGGAAGGCATTCCTGGCTTGGAGGGTGGGGAGGGACTAGGATGGAATTCCCAGAGAAGCTGTGGCTGCTCCTGGATCCCTGGGAGTGTCCAAGGCCAGGTTGGACAGGGCTTGGAGCACCCTGGGATGGTGGGAGGTGTCCCTGCCCATGGCAGGGGTGGCACTGGATGATTTTGACATTCCCATGGGGTCACCAAAAGCCCCTCCATTCCCAATCCCCATCCTGGGAAATTCCCAGGGGCTCTCACCCCTTGGCAAGACTGAGAAATCCAAGGATTCGAGCTGGGCATGGGGAGACTCAGGTCGGACATCAGCAGGAATTGCTCCATGGAAAGGGTGATCAGGCATTGGAAGTGCCCAGGAAAGTTTGGAATCCCCATCCCTGGAGGTGTCCCAGGAATTGCTGGAGGTGGCACTCAGTGCTCTGGGCTGGGGACAAGGTGGGGATTGGGCACAGCTGGGACTCCATGGCTTTTCCAATCTCAAGAATTCTGGGATTCTGGGATTTAAACCCCTGGACAAGTGGGTTCATGGCCACGAGCCAGCATCCCAGCAAAGGAGAGGCTCTGGAAGAGCCCCAGCCACGCTTTGTGCTCCTAAAGGCACCTCCATGGAGACAATTCCCGAGGTTTGCATGGAAAACCTTCCTGCACCATGGAACAGCTCACCAGACATCCGTACCCACATCCCATGGGATGCTGAGCCCACATACAGTGGGATCCTCTACCCACATCCAAAGGGATCCTGTGCCTACATCCCATGGGATTCTGTGCCTACATCCAATGGGATTCTGTGCCCACATCCAATGGGATCCTGTGCCCACATCCCATGGGATCCTGTGCCCACATCCAAAGGGATCCTGTGCCCACATCCAAAGGGATCCTGTGCCTACATCCAAAGGGATCCTGTGCCTACATCCAAAGGGATCCTGTGCCCACATCCCATGGGATCCTATGCCCACATCCAATGGGATCCTGTGCCCACATCCAACGAAATCCATGCCCACATCCCATGGGATGCTGCCATCCCTCGTGGATCATCCCCAGATCCAGCAGGATCCCCACCTGGAGCCCCGTGTGACACATCCCGCATCCCACCCTATTCCTGCGGCGCTTCCATCCCGTTACACAACCCCAAACCTCTCCAGCGGCTCCCTCCCCTCCCAGGCAGGGTGGGATCGCTCCCGAAATGCCGTGAGGAGGTGGGAACGCTCCTTCCATCGCTCCATGCCCACGCTCCTCCTGTGCCATCCCACACACGTGGCAATCAAAGCCAGCAACCCAGCCCGGCTTCCCGAGAGCTTCTCCCCCAGCCTGGCAGTGGGAACACTCGGGAATGTTCAGCTCCGAGGTGTCCAGGGGCTCCCTCTTCCATGGGAATGAGGGAAAAAAAAAAAAATCCTCATCCAGGAATGATCTGGAATCTGGATAGAGGAGGGATATTTCTCCTCGGAGCATCAAAAATCAAAGATATTTGTTTTTTTAAGGATCGTTCCCTACCTGCTAAAACCCTGAGAAAATGGGGAAAAAATATTCCTCGTCTATCCCTGGGAAAAAAAAAAACTGGAAAAACATTCCCAGCATCCTTCTTTTATTAAATGCTTTTTTTTACCCCCCCAATCCTACATTAAAAAAAGGGACTTTATTGGGTAAATATAATGCAACAACCATGTGTTGTTTCCCACTCCGTGGCAAATGTTTCCACTTCCTGCCAGGATTGATTCCAGATCGAAAAGTGCTGCTTCATCCCAGGGCTTCTCACACAATCTGTTCGGCTCAGCCCACGAGCCGTGGAAAATTTGCTTTTCCATCCCATTTTCCCTGATTTTTAATGCAATATTTGGGGAGTGAGACTCAAATATTCCCTCCTGATCGATGGATTTTTCCCCTTTGTGTTTCCTTTTTCCCGTGGAAAATTTCCTTTTCCATCTCATTTTCCCTGATCTTTAATTCAATATTTGGGGAGTGAGACTCAAATATTCCCTCCTGATCGATGGATTTTTCCCTTTGTGTTTCCTTTTTCCCGTGGAAAGAGAATTTCCTGATTGTGGAAAGAAAAGGAGAAAGCGAATTTTGTGGAAAATTTATTCCGAATTGGCCAAATGCTGGTGCTGACCCTGACTCACCTGGGAGCAAAAGAGGAACATCATAAAATCCTGGAGTGCGGAGAGCTTGGAAAAGGCTTTTCCCTAAAAAGATGTGGATTGATGGATCCTCTGGATGAAATTTCCTCTGTTTGAAGAGGAAAACCTGAAATTCCCACATCCAAACTCCATTATTTTGGGGGTAGAGTCCATCCAGATCCATGGAAAATTTTTCATGGAAACCCTTTTGCTGATGGAAATGAACCTGAGCATCCAAACCTTCTTCCAAAAAGCCAATTTCCAATGACGTTGGGATTGTATTTTCCTTCAGGAAAGCATCCGTAAAGCCCCAAATTCCTGTGGATTTGCACGGATCTGATTGAGCCGTGAGGAAGGGAATTTTGGGATGGTGAAATTCCCTTTCCTTGGGAATCTCTGCTTTGGGAGGGCTTCTGACAAGGAAAACCAGTCAGGATTGAGATCTCAAACCTCTCATCTGCCTGATTTTTGTGTGGGGATGTCCAGACCCAATTCCAGGTGGAAAAGAGGTGGAAAAAGAGCCATTCCCACTCTCCATCCCTGATCCCAACCCAGCTTCAGGGTGTGGGAAGGAGGGATAAAACATTCCCAAACACCCGTCATTCCCTCACCTCTCCCAGATCCCTGGAGCAGGAATTCAGTACCCACTGCAGCACTCCTGGATCTTCTCCCTGACCTCCAAGGCTGGCAAACTCCAGGCATGGAAACGAGACTGGAAATGGAAATGGAAATGGAAATGGGGATGGAAATGGAAATGGAAATGGAAATGGAAATGGAAATGGAAATGGAAATGGGGATGGAGATGGAAATGGAAATGGGGATGGAAATGGAAATGGAAATGGAAATGGAAATGAGATTGGGAAGAGCCAATTTAGACCAGGAAAAGCGTGAGGATGCTGGGATTAGGGCAGGGAATATCTCCCACCCCTGAATGCCGGAGCGTTTTCCTTCAGCTCTTGGTCCTGAGGGATTTTCCACCCTATCCCTCACAGCTGGTCTGGACATTCCCATTCCTGCTGGGCTCTCCTTCCTCGGCTCTTCCTTCCCACATTTCCAACCAAACCTGCCCTGATCCATGACATAATCCAGGTTTCATTCCCGTTTTTTGTCCATTTTGGCCTCACTCAGGCCCAGACAAATCCCCCACCTCCTCCATCCAATCTTTTGGGCCACAACTTCCTCCAGACTGGGAAAACCTTGGCACTCGCATCCCAACAAAATGATTTTTATTTGGCTGTTGTTTTGCTCCGTTGATTTATCGAGGGCTCCACATCTCCTCAGCATTCCCGAACACCCGATGATTTTATTCCAGTTGCCTGGACATCCACGGCCTGGCTGCTTTCCCACTCACCCAAACACAAAATCCATGGAATGCTGGATGTTTATTTGATCTCTCCTCCCTGGAGAATGAGTTTAATAATTTAGCAGCGGATCTGAAACTGCTCCGTGAGGAATAATTTGCTTTAGGGGGGGGAAAAAACAAGAGGATTTTTTTTTCCCTCCCTCCCTCCCTCCCTCTCCCAGATTCCCAAATAAAGCTCTGGTTTGCTTTGGATCGCGTTCACTCTCCCAAGACTTGGTTTTCCTATTAAAAATCTTTATTTCGCTCCAGATTATTCTACCATTCCTTTGTCTCTGTGCCTTTGGAATGCAGCTGTCACCATGGCTTTTAGGATCCTGCTTCCCATTGGTTCCCGGGAATGCTTTATATCCCCTTGGAACAGCCACTAAAGGAATTCAGGTGCTTTTGAACCTGCCAAGTGCAGCTCATCAAGGGATGCATGGAAAGGAAGGGCAGGAAGCAACAGATTTGGGGTCACCGTTTATTTACTGAGAGTGGGGTTTTTTTGGGGAGTTTATTGCTTGTTTGGGCTTTTCAGGAATTGTTTTTCCTTATGGAACAGCACCTCGATGCTTGGAGTGTCCCAAAGCGAGGGATTGCTGTGCCCACGTGCATCCATAGGAATATTCCTGCATCCTTTCCATGGAGAGCAAGGATCATAAACCACATTTCGATTTCAAACAGCCTTCCACACAATTCCCAGAAAATTTAGAGGTTTAGCAACCTCTGATTTTTCGAAGATCCATTCCCAGAGGATCCATAAGACTCGGAATCTCAGCAGCTTGAGGGACAGAGCCACCAGGAAAAATCCCAATCCCTGCACATCCACGCTCTGCTTTTCCCCAGGATGCTCAGCCCAGCCTAAAACATGGATCCCCTTTGATCCCAAACAATTCCCCCCTCCCTGAGGACACCCCCAGGGGAAAAAAACCAGGAATAAATCAACAAATCCCAACTTTTTCAACTCCTCCATAAGATCACTTCTTCCCATCCTTCCCAAATAGAAACTCAGTTTTATTTGAATTTTTTTAAAAATTTTCTGCTTTTAAAAAAAAATATTTCTCATGGTTTCCTCCCTTCCCTGAGTGATTTTTAATGTGTGGCACATAAAAATACGAAGCTGAGGACGCTGTTGTGATAATTCCTTGGAAAACGCTCTCCAGATGTGTTGCTGCTTTTCCGCAGGGGGAATGAATTGTGCGTGTCTGGAGAAAAGTAGGGAAAGCAGGGAATTTTTCCCTGAGTTTGGCTTTTGGTTTGAAATAAAGGAAGATGAGCCGGACTTTGGGGCTGGGAGATAAAAACCAGCACACCCAAAACTTCCAGAAAGTAACGAGGATCCAGGAGAGGTCGTTTGAGGAAGGAAAAGCAGGAGAGAAAAAAATAGGGAAAAAAATCCCACCCAAGCTTAGGAATCAGGAGCAGAAATAGGAGCCTTGTTCCCTTTAAGCTCGGCTAATCTGAGTCAAAGCCCACATGAATCAAGTTAAGCCGGGCTCAAACTGCTGTTCCTGCCCACTTGGACACACTCACACGAATTTCCCAATATTTTAGTGGCTCCTGCTTTGTTGGGAATCACATTTGCTGCCTTCCCACTCCCGAGGAGGGCTGGGATTGTTTGGATTTTCCAATAATTGGGCTTTCAACCCCCGAGTGTTTCCAAAGCATTATCTAATCCCACCTCTGGGAGGTGGGAAAAGTCAGGATCGTTATCCCGGTTTTACAAAGCAGGGAGAAGCCAGGATAGGGTGGATCCCTGCCTTGCCCAAGGAGAGGGCAGGATGGGATTGATCCTAAAAACCTGCTGGCTCCTGGCTCGGGATTGGGGCTGGATCAACTGCCCTGAGCTCCTTGGAATGGGAATGCAGGGAAAGCCGGGATAGAGCAAGGGAGAGCGGGATAAGCGGGAATTCTGCACCGCCACGAGTCACTCCAAGGAATTTTTCACACCAAAAGGATGTGCTGGGAAGCTCAGCCGTGTCACCCCTATCCCGTCCCACAGGATGCTGATTTTGGGACGGAGGGAAGTTTTCCTTTTCTGCCCGAGCTCCTTCGGACAAACCCGCACTGAATTCCAAGCGGGAATGAGCAGCAGGTCCGTGCTAACGGAGCTCTCCGGACAGAGATGGATGAGGGAGCGCTGACCCCGGCGGCCCCGCTGGCAGGGGAGCAGGGACAAACAGCTGGGAGCTGCAATTCCCTCCCCCGGAACAGCTGGATCTGAGGGAGGACATCTGGCCGCAGTCTGGGTGGTTTGGGAGGAACAACAAGCCCGGAGCGAGCCGGGATCCTCGGGATGCGGATCCGCCACGGGGATGGGGCCGCGGGGCAGGGATGGGGATGGATGGGGCCTCCCACGGAGCTGAGGTGGGAGGAAGAGCCCTGCGAGGGGGTCACACACTCCTCACCCTCCCCAGTGTCCGGGGATTGCACGTGAACACCAAAATTCCATAAATCCAATGGCGCGCATGGAGACTCCTCACCCTACCAGGGCCAAAGAGCCAAACAGGTGGAGGGAAAGCAGGAAATCTCTCCCAGATTTTCCACAGCTGCCAGTCCCCTCTTAACAAAGCCGCTGGAAGCTTCTGAAGCTCCAAGAGGGATTTTTTTCCCCATGGATGTGCCAATCCCACATCCCACGGCTGTGCCCGGAGCCTTGTGGGTGATGCAAAAGCACCCGAGGACCCCAATTCCAGGAGTTTTCCAGCCTTTCCCTGGCTTCCAGCAGCAGGTGAAGCTCCACACAAGGCTGCCCAGCCTCTCCATCCCAGCTTTTGGGAAGCTCACAGCCACTTCTGCTGAGCTTTCCCTGCTCCAGAGCTGCTTCCTGACTTTCCAAGGCAAAATCCCAAGGCGGCACTCCTCAAAAATCCCTGTAAGAGCCAGAAAATCCAATTAGTGAGGAAGCTTCATCAGGGAGGGAAACGAAGGCAGAGCTTGCACCTCCTGAGACATCAAAGCCTCAGAAGAGCAAGAAATCCATGGAGAAAACCAAGTTCTGGAGCTCAGGGTGGTTCCTTACCAAGACTGTAGGAAATTCCCTTGGGATATCCTTCTCCACGTGAGCAGGAATGCTGGGTAAGGATCAAGTCCAGCTCTGTTTCCTCCATAATTTTACTGTTTGGAGCAGAATTTGCATGGAATTGTGTTTGCCCTGAGAGAAACCGAACATTCCCTGTTGGAGGCACCTTCACCTCAATCCCAGGTGAGAGCATGAGGATGACAAACCTCATTCCAGCCAGACTCCAAAGCCAGGAAAAGTTGGACATGGGAGGGTCACACCAGCTCCAAACCGGCACCAGGAATTCAGACTGGGAATTTATTGGCCACAAATCCACGTCAAGCTGAGCCGGCCACGAGTCAGGACCGGTGGCCACCACACCAAGCAGCTCCCAAAAGCTGGAATTCCTTCTCCTAACTTTGGCTGGAAGTTCATCCCAGTTCACAGCAACTCCGTTTTCCCTTTGTTCTGCTTCCCTGCGCACGAGCCCGTGGCCTGGAGGGAGAAACGCTGCTTGAATATGCAGGAAACCTGGGCTAGATTCCCGTTCCTTTGCTCCTCCAGCTCCTCTAAAAGGAAAAGCAGCGGGGTTTTCCAGCCACACGGGTGTCGCATCCACGGATCTCGTCGGGAACTCGCTCTCCAAGCCTCATTCCCTTTTGTCTCCCGCTCCAGGAGCGGAGCCGGGGGTGCTGCCAGACCGTGGAATGCAGCGCTCGCCCCTTGAAAAGTCTTTCAGGAATTCCAACTTCGCACGGGCGTTTGGAGCCGGCCCAGCTGCCAATTCCACATGAGAAAAGCCGGAGATAAAGGGATGTTTGTGATCCTCCAGGTGCTGGAAAAGGGAGGAACCGTTCAGGTGAGGAGTTGATTGAGTTTTACCTGCTCGGGGTGGTTGAACTGCAGGGTTCACCCGCAGCTGTCCACACTTCTTCTTGTGGTGCCACTTCTCGACACTGCAATTACCTTGATTCCCTTCCCTTTCCCGGTGTTCCCGGCTTTGGGAAGCCTGGAGAGTTTTGCCAGGTTTCCCATCACTGACAGGAGTGGAAAATGGTCCCGCAGCTGGGGGTTTGGGCTCCTTGTCACTGTCAGGGGGAGGAAATAGCCTAAAAAAATAATGGAAAAATGGTTTGGGTTGAGAAATCCCACAGCAGATTCCTGGGATGCTCCTGGATCCTTCTAAGGGAAGGAATGACCCTCCCTGGTGACCCTGGAGCACTCGGAGGAGAACTTCAAGCAGGTAGAACTCACCTGGCGTGGGGATTTCATGGCAAACCCATCTCCAGGGCCAAAAGTTGGCTGTGTGGGGGGAATCTTTCTGAAGTGGGATTTGCTGGCAGGGAAAGGCGCAGCCCCGAACTGCCGGAGCCCTCGGGCTTCGCTTAACCCCCGCCTGGCCCCTCAGTCTGAGCCCACGCTAAGCCCGGCTTTGATACAGCCCCGCACCCCCCGACAGCTCAGAGGGCATCAATAAACCCCCAAACCCCAGGGGCTCAGCCCTGCCCCCTCTGCCAGAGCCCAGGGAGAACGTGGAGCACATGGAGAACATGGAGAACATGGAACATATGGAGCATGTGGAACACATGGAGCACATGGAGTCCATGGAGAACATGGAGCCTGTGGAGGCCATGGAGTCCGTGGAGAACATGGAGCACATGGAGCCCATGGAGAACATGGAACACATGGAATCCATGGAAAACATGGATCACATGGGGCCCATGAAAGGCATGGAATCCATGGAGAACATGGAGCGCAGGGAGAACATGGAGCACATGAAATGGATGGAATCCATGGAGAACATGGAATCCATGGAGAACATGGAGAACATGGAGCACACAGAGATTGTGGAGCACATGGAACACAGGGAGCACATGGAGAGAGCATGGAGCTCATGGAGAACATGGTGCCCATGGGCCACATGGAGCACATGGAATGCATGGAGAACCTGGGGCAGGATCCTCCATCTGGCTGAGCAAGGTTTTCCAAAAGGGAAGCTTTGGGACAGGGAATTTCCCAACATCCCAAGAAGACTCTGCCGTGGACAGAGATGTCAGGACTGGGCATTGCTCTGCCCTTGGTGAGGATCCTGCAAGGTCCATTCCCGCTGCTGGCACTGATTTTGTGGGATATTTGCAGGTTTTGGGATCAGACAGTGCCCTGCTCTTTCTGAGTATCCTGCAAGGTCCATTCCCGCTGCTGGCACTGATTTTGTGGGATATTTGCAGGTTTGGGGATCAGACAGTGCCCTGCTCTTTCTGAGCATCCTGCAAGGTCCACTGGCCACTGCTGGCACTGATTTTGTGGGATATTTACAGGTTTTGGGATGAGACAGTGCCCTGCTCTTTCTGAACATCCTGCAAGGTCCATTCCCGCTGCTGGCTCCCAGCTGGAGGAGATGCGCAGGAACCAAGTGCAGCAGGAGCAGATGGACACAGTGAATCCCGTTCAAAGCATTTATGGAACCGGGACCTCAGTTTAACCACCTGTGGCCTCCTCCGAGCTGACACCTCCTGGTGGGGCAAATTTCCTGCAACTGGATGGGCAAGAGGTGGGGAAAACCATCCGAGAACTATAAAATCCTGGGATGGTTTGGGTTGGAAGGAAATTTTGAAGGTCATCTAGTTTCAAATCCCTGCCGTGGTCAGGGGCACCTTCCACCATTCCAGGTTGCTCCAAGTCCAATCCAACCTGGCCTTGGGCACTTCCAGGGATGGGGCAGCCACAGCTTCTTTGGGAAAACTATTCCAGAGCCTCCCCACCCTCTGAGTAAAGACCTCAGGTGTCCCCTGGGCAGGGCTGGGGGGAGCAGAGGTCACTCCTGCTGTGAGGGGACACTGATCCAGCCATGGCCACGCTCCGGAGGGTGGCACTGACCCCCCAGCTGGGCCGTGGAGCCTGCAAGGCTTGGGTCTCTCTCCTTGTCCTAATCCACGCTGGATCAGCTGATTTCATTTCTAATTTCCTCACACATGTGCTCCAGCACAGCTGTGGAACATGAGCCGAGTCTGCAGAGGAAATCCTGAGATTTACACAGGCCCCAGTGGATTATAAAAACCTGGAAACCGGACAGATAACACTCATGGAACAGACTCGGAACATGCTGGGGAGAGAAAAAAAAGCCCTCACAATAGATTAAAACCTGCTGTTCCCTGCTAAATGTAAAAGTGTCTTTTCCAACACTTTGAACTACTGTGGTGAAACTTCGTAGGTAGCTGTCGTTCCGAAGGTGCAATCTTCAGGAGGATTGTTTTCCTCTTTTTTTTAAATGGATTTGCGAAAGTTGCAATAAAAGAGTCCTTAAAAGGCCTTGACCCAGAGGGCTGCGAGCCTTTAGCCTGGCCAGGCTCAGCCCTAAACCCTGTACAGCTTCCAGAGCTTCTGAGAACTTCCAAAATCCGAGCTGGCTGCTGATGCTACAGCCCAAGGTGGTGGGAGGAAGAAGTAAACAGTTCCTGTTGGGAGATGTTGCGTTTTCCATCCCACCGGAGCCAGTTGGACGCTCCGCGGGTTTCTGACAGGGGACAGGGCTGTTTTCCCGGCTTCCCCCTGCCTGTGGAAAGGCAGCTGGGTGGGGAATTATCCCGGAGAAAAGGAGGCTCAGGGGGACCTTGTGGCTCTGCACAAGTCCCTGACAGGAGGGGGCAGCCCGGGAGGGGTCGGGCTCTGCTCCCAGCGAACAGGGACAGGAGGAGAGGAAAAAGCCCCAGGCTTCACCAGGGGAAGTTCAGGTTGGACATCAGCAGGAATTTCTCCATGGAAAGGGTGTTCAGGCCTTGGAATTGCCCAGGGAGGTTTGGAGTCCCCATCCCTGGAGGTGCCCAAGGATGTGGCACTCAGAGCTCTGGGCTGGGGACAAGGTGGGGGTCAGGCACAGCTGGGGCTCGATGAGTCCAGTCTTAAGCTGCACCAAGGGAAATCAAGGCTGGATGTTACGAAAAAACCCTTTTACTGAAAGAGTGGTAAAATCCTGGAATTGTCTGCCCAGGGAGGTGGTGGAGTCACCATCCCTGGATGTGTTTAAAAAAAGATTGGATGTGGCACTCGGTGCCGTGGTTTGGTTGAGGTGGTGTTGGGGCATGGGTTGGACTCGATGGTCTTAAAGGTCTCTTCCAACCTGGTGATTTCTGTGAACCTGGGGACTTTTTTCCTCAGTGATTCTTATTCCATGATTTTGAATAAACTCAGCCAATGCTCTGATGGATACTGCTGTCCTGGAGAGACGTTTTCCTGTTCCCCATCTCAGCAGGACGGATTTTTTTCCGCCCGTTTTCCAGTTGGCTGCTGGCTCGGAGCTGCCATTTTTGTGCTCCTGCAGGTCTCCAGCTGCATCAGTGGGATCAAAACCAAGCCCAAGGTCAGACTGGGTTTTCTCGAGCTGTCAATGGGATTTATTGCTTTTCCCAGGATCAATGACTTCAGAATCCGGGCTGCCAAGCTGTGCTGGGTCACGTCCATCCAGAGCCAGAACCTCTGGTTTGGAGGCCTCTTCTTCCCCCAAGAATTGTGGGAATCTCGCTTCCATTTTATCTCGAGCATCAAAAGAATTTCGAGGAGGGGTCAGATGAAAGTTTGGGGGGTTTCCTCCCTCGTTTCTGTGAAGAACAAACCGGGATGGTTTGGGGTTTGTGAAAGCAAAATCAGCTTGAGCTGGGTCTCAGATCTGTTTTATCTCAGTCCCCAATCTTTCATTTGAATTTGGGGTTTCCAAACCAAAACCCAGGGAAGACTTTGTGAAAAAAAACCAGCCTGAACTCCAACCTCCTCCACACATTCCAGGCGGTTGCTGAGAGGAATTCTCCTCCAAGTTCATCTGAATCAAGGAGAAACCTCGGCTGGCACCCACCTCCCCTCAAAAGGAGAAATCCCACCTGGAGAAGGGCAGGAAGAAGAACCGGGAAAGGCAAGGCAAGACCTGGCTTGGTGCCTGTGCCACCAAAATCCTCCAAACTGGAGCTGTTCCAACACAAAACACCAACTCCAGGCACCTCCTGACCTTTAGCAGGGCTTGAGACACTCAAAATGCTGCAATATCCCGGGACAAGACAGGAGAAACGCTGCTGAGATTTCCCTGGAATGCCGGAGCTCTTGGAGCAGCCAAGAGAATGGAGTGGCTGGGGTTTGGGCTCTTCACAAGTTGGTGGAGAAGGTTTGAAGGTGCCTCATGAAGGTTTTTTGAAGGGTTTTGTGCTGTTGTCCTCCAAAAGGGCATCACTTCTGTCCCAGGTGAGGTCAACTTTAGGGTTTTTTTATTTGGGATGTGGAGGACGTTGGGCAAGGCTCAGGTTTAAGCGTGGCCTTCCAGCATTTGGGTTTTGAACCCTTAATATCCAGAAAGAATCAGGTCTTGGCAGATGGTCAGGGACACAAAGGAGGAGTTCAGTCCCTGCAGGTCAATTTTTCCACCGGTAACGCGATCCCACATTAAAAAAATGTCATTTCCATTCCCCCTGGAATCTGTGTGTCTCCTCTTGGATCCAGCTCCTTCCAAAAACCGCTTCCCATTTTAAAAAAAATTGATTTCCTCAATCCTAAATCTCCATTAAGTCCCTCACATTGTGTTTTCCGAATTACCCGTTCTGCTCCTCGCGGCAAAAATCGTCCCCTGAGGGGTTTGTGACATAAACCGTGGCTTTTGACCCAGAATTGGAGCTTCCTGGGGTGTTTTTATTTGCAGTTCTCCCACTCCAGGAAATAAAAAGTGGCCAAATGAAAACCTGCCCGTTTTATGCAGCCACAAACACGTTCACACAAATCATCTTTTTATTTTTTGCTGTCGCTTTTGGTATTTATTTGCTGCGTGTCACTCAAATTAAATGGGAAATAGAACGAATTAAGGGGAATTTGTGGTTATGCCTTCGTAATTTAATTTAATGTTTCAAAACTGTGCCGTGAATAGTGCAGAGCAGAGATCCTGGGATGGTCTCAAGGACAAGGGTGAAGTTGGACATTTAAATAAGTCCTCAGGGAGGGATTTTCACTCACACCATCCCTTGAGTTGCTTCTTCCAGGTATTTCCAGCCCTTGGATTTCTCCACCACTTTTCCACGTCCTTATCCACCACTTTTTCAGGTCCTTATCCACCATTTTTCCATGGCCCTGTCCATCACTTTTCCATGTGCTCATCCGCTATTTTTCCATGGCCTCATCCACCACTTTTCCATGGCCTTGTCCACCAGTTTTCCATGTCTTCATCCACCATTTTTCCATGGCCTTGTCCACCACTTTTCCATGGCCTTATCCACCGTTTCTCCATGGCCTTCTCCACTATTTTTCCATGTCCTCATGCCCCACTTTTCCATGGTTTGTCCACTATTTTTCCATGGCCTTGTCCACCACTTTTCCATGTCCTCATCCACCATTTTTCCATGTCTTCATCCACCATTTTCCATGCCCACTTCACTCTGGGCACAGAGCCAGAAATCCCAAATCCGCCCCACACCCAACAAAGGGGTCAGCCCCCAGCCCAGGCCCTGCACTTCCACACGGATCCGAGCGGGATCGGGATGCCCCTCTGGAAAACCAAAGGCCCCAACTTGGGGATTTTGTTGGAGCATTAACTTGGACAATTCAACTCTTCAGGGAGGAGATTTCTCGAAGCAGTTTCAGCTTTTTCCAGCTGAGGCTGGGCCCCAAAATAACGAGGGCCCGAACACAGAGCCGCTGTTTGCCGGTCGGGAGCGCGATCCCGGGAATGTCAACCGGGAGCCTGGTGAGTTTTCCTAGTGAGTTTTCCTCCTTAATGAGGTGTGAAAAGTCAACGGAGCCGCGTGGCTCTCGCAGGGGAGCCGTGGGGAGGCTGTTCCAGGCCCAGCCCCTTCCACCCTGCCCTGCCCCAGAGCCCCACAATCGCCCTTTGATAGCCCCGGATCCAGCCCCGCATCCCTTCCCTGATGGAGAGCCTGGAAATCCTGGAAATCCCCAGAGAGCCCAACAACACCTGGCTCCATCCATTCCTCCATGGATTTCTCTGCTGAGGGGATTCATCTAACGAAATTTGGCAGATTTTGGGTGTATTTCAGTGCCTCTCTGCAGGGTGGATTTTGTCCTCCTGATCCAGCTGGGAGCATCCTGGTCATGGACAGGAACAGCACTGAGATGGAGGAACTGGGTTGTTCCCTATTTCCGGGTTCCCAAAGAGCTGAAATCCTAATTAAATACCAAAATTAGGGCATTGTGGGCTGTGCTTCCCAAGAGAAGTGGCCCTGGAAATGCTGGAACTCCCGGAGAGCCCGGCAGCACCTGGCTCCATCCATTCCTCCATGGCTTTCTCTCCTGAGGGGATTTATCCAATGAAATTTGGCTGGTTTTGGGTGTATTTCAGTGCCTCTCTGCAGGGTGGGTTTTGTCCTCCTGATCCAGCTGGGAACATCCTGGTCCTGCAACAACTCAGGAGACTGAGGCACTGGGTTATTCCTTATTTCTGGGTTCCTAAAGAGCTGAAATCCTAATTAAATGCCAAAATCAGGGCGCTGTGGGCTGTGGTCCCCACGGGAAGTCACCCAGCACTTTGTGCCATCACCTCCAGGGCTGAAGCCACAGGAGAAAATATTTTCCCTGATGCTTATGGCAGAAAATTCCAGGTTAAAATCAGCAGCACATTGGATTTTTTGGAAAACTTCATATATCCCACTTACAGACTCTGAGGTGAACTCCTCAGGCTGTCCTGGGATACTTCCCCAGCCCAGGAGAAGCCGAGGGAATTTCCACCAGGAAGAGAAGCATCCAGAATCACCCCCGGGGCTGGGAAGCGGGGTGTGGGATCCAGGGAAGCAGGGACAGGTTGCCTCCGAGCCGCTCCTGGCACATGTTCCCGGCCGCCTGCTGCTGTCTCCGAACAGATGTGGGCAGTTTGTGGGATGATGAAGTATTGGATCTGTTTCTCCTTCAGGGATTATTCCTACCAAATAAATCTGCAGGTTTATATGTTTAGCAGCTGACGGAGATCCCTTTTCCCTCCCCTTCCCAGTTCTGTTTTTCCCTGCAGCCGGAGCCAAAACAAGGCTTTTAAGGCAGGGAGAGAAGGGGGAGCAATCAGGATGGGATTTGGGAAATTTTGGAGCTGCAGCGAATGGGGGCAAAACATCCTGCCCAAAACACAGCTCATGGATCCATCTCAGGATGGATCCTGGACTCCAGGAGCGTTGGTCAAACCACCAGGTCATAAATTCGTCCGGGAGCTTTAGGATTTGTGGCCTGGGGAAAGATCTTTCCCTCTCCCCTGGTGGTATGGGATTTATTTGTTTTTTCCCTTTCTTTCTTTCTTTCTCTCTTTTGGGTTTGGATTTACAGTGGTTTAAATTCCTCTGAAAATATTCCCTGCTCAGCCCCGGAATGAAAGACGGAGAGCGTGCGATGAAGGAGCCCAACCTGTTGGAAAGATCATTCCAGCTTTTCTTTGGGAATGGCAGGTTGATCCAGAGTCATGAGCTGAGTCATGGATGTTGATGTCCGGATGTCTCCTTTTTAGGGAGAGGGTCTGAGCTTCCTTTAAAGCCCCTCCAAACCCAGCTCGGAAGGCTCGGCGCTGCTTCCGTAGCTCCTGGATGTCTGGTGCCAGGATTCTCCTGCAGGGCTTTGCTTCCTAAATCCTCCTTCCAGTTCCCGACTCCCCTTGTTCCATGAACATCCAATTCCAACTGCCGGCTCCGGGGGAATAAGGGACGTGCAGGAAACACTTGGTCCTTAAAATGGTGCAGCCGCCGCTGCACCTGAAAAGCTCCAGGAGTGTTTCACCTGGAATATTCCTCAAGGGGTGGGGGATTCCTGGAGATTCAGCTGCTCTGGGAAAGGAGCCCAATCCAGCACTCAGTTCCTCCACGTGGGAACAAAGGAGCAGATGCTGAAGGATGTCCTGGAATCATGGAATATCCTGACTCGGGAGGGACCCACAGGGATCAGGGAGTCCAACTCCCAGCCCTGCACAGGACATCCCAAAAATCACCCCGCGGTGAAAAATCACATCCTGACACTCAGCCATGATCATCATCATCATCCCAATCCCAGAGGCGCCATGAGGAGAGGGAAGTGGTTATGGATTCAGCTCATCCCGAGCCTCGGGAAGCCAAGGAAGCAGATCCCACTGGGGTGGAGCAGGAAGGTGCGTGGTGAGGTTTGAATCTCCCTGCTCGTTTGACCAGGATTGAAAAGCTGAGATCTCTGCAGGAATGAGTCAGGATTCCATGGGGAGGCTGGGAAAAAATGGGAATGAGGGTTTGGAGAGGGCTGAATGCCCTCGGTGACAAGGACACAGCTGCATTCAGGCACTGTTGGAATTGCTGATCTTAAAGGGCTTTTCCAACTCCAAGGATTCCCTGATTCCATGTTTTCCTCGGTGTTCGGGGTGAGGATGTGGCCGTGCCCATCCATCCCCTGGGAATACAAGGCCGTGTCCCTGTGGGAATGGTGGGACAAAGGGGATCCTTGGAGCGCGTCTGGGACAAATCCCGTGGCTCATGGGTTTTCCAGCCTCACCCTTTGCTGCCTTTTCCGCCCCTCCATTATAATAATTAATGAGATAATTAAACGAGCACGGATAAAATAACGGGCTCCATGTGGAGATGGGGGAGCTGCTGGAATCCTGACCATATCCCTGGCTCCTGTGGCCAGCACAGGGAACGTGCCTCTGGAGGCGTCTCCCAGCCCGTGCTGAATCACCCAGCAATTTGGGAAGGAAAAAAGCCGGAGTGGTTCTCGTGTTACCCGGGAAAAGCCAATGGAAGCAGGACAGAGCCACTTCCACAATGAAGCCTGGGGTTAACGCGTTTCACAACAGCAAAATCTTTTCCCAGCTTGTCCTTAATTTAATGGTTAAATGGTGGGGGAGAAACGCTGTGCAATCCCACAGGGACAAACCTGCTCTTGGACTCATCCTCCCTCATCCCACGGCAAAGCCGAGCAGGGAGGAAAAAAAATCTTATTTGTAGAGTGTTTTAGACCCCCAAAACCACCAAAAAACCCCAATTTTTTTTGAATTTCACATCCCAGTTTGTGTGGATGACCACGATATTACACGGCTCGGAGGGGACTTTGGCAGCTCCTCTCGCTGTTTTACAGCACAGTTGTTCTTCGAAACAAAAGGTTTGGATTAATGGTGTTTTAATGTCCAGGATATGACAGAAATGAAATGCAGGAACAGTTGGCTCGCACACTGGGAGCCGAGTCAAGCTCAAATTTGGCCGCCAGCCCTCGGAGCTCCTCTGGGACACCCGAAAGGGGTGTGAACATTAACTCATAGAGCCATAACCCCGCTGCTCCCGAGCCCGCTCAGCCTCCCACTAATGCAATAATTGAATCAAAACCGTCCTCGGTTGTGTTAAAAACAACTTTGAACGCCGGAGAAAGGCTCGAAAGCCCAGCAAACCGCACATCCCGAGCTATTTAAAGGTCTGGATAGCTCCACTTTCCTGCTGAAGGTGAACCTCTGGCACGGGGCGAAGCTCTGGTTGCGTTTATTAAGATTTAACAAATTACCCCCCGAAAAAGCAGCAGTGATTTGGCTTTTTTGTTGTTCCAAGGCAACATAAATCCTCTAAATACCCGGAGCAGAAGGCAGGGATAATTATCACTGAAATATCTCTGACATTTCCTTCAGGGTTTGTGAAATCCTCAAGGCCTCTTTCTATCTTTGTCAGTGCCTTCCTCTGCTTCCTACGACCACGTGCCTTAACTCCTCCATCTCTCCAGCCTCCAACTCTTCTGTTCCATTGTGTGCTCCACTCCGTTTTGGTGCCAGCTTCTTCCACTCTGTTTTTCTTTCTTCTTTTATATTTTTTTTCCCTTCGTTTTGGTAATTGGGAACAGGCAGAAGTTCGGGTATTTTAAAAAAAAAAAAACACCCAAAAAAAAAAGAGCGTTCCACGTAATTGAGAGAAGTTAACAAAGCGTGAAACGAAATAAAAAACACCATCCGGTGCTGATGTCAACGTTCATAAATGCAGGAGTGCTCAGAGCCATCCAGGAGAGGTTGGAGCTGCGTCCCTGCTTTTGGGAGGACTTTGTTGCTGTTGTTCCGCGGTATTTTTAGGAATTTTTTTTATCAGGTCATTTTTTGGCCCGTGGGATCTGCTCGAGTGCTTCAGGTGTCCTGCTTTGGGTCACTGGTGTCGCTCTAAATTATCCCACACACGACCCTCGGGGCACTGGCTGGAGGTTTGATCAGAATTCCAGAATCCCAGAATCAATTCCAGAATCCCAGAATCCCAGAATCCCAGAATCCCAGAATCCCAAAATCCCAGAATCCCAGAATCCCAGAACTGAGGCTGGAAAAGCCCTTCAGGATCCTCGAGTCCAAGCCTTGATCCCCACCTTGTCCCCAGCCCAGAGCTCTGAGTGCCACATCCAGGCCTTCCTTGGACACCTCCAGGGATGGGGACTCCAAACATCCCTGGGAGCTCCTTCCAAGGCCTGACCGCCCTTTCCGGGAAAAATTCCTGCTGAATCGTGGCCAGCTTTGATGAACTCACCTTCTGCTCTCGCTGAAGGTCAGAAAGGCCCATAAGGAGGAAGGATTAATAGGGAAGAGACTCAATATCCACTGGAGTTCCGTGAGAGGATGAAGAGGCACCACTGAGGTGGGAGTTGGAAGCTCCAGAGCCAGAAGCCATCATTTGACTTTGTCACCGACTGAAAAGTCCCCAAGGAGAGAGGAACCAGCAGATTTCCAGCTGGGTTTTTCCAGCATTTTTTTTTTGTTTTTGCAGCTTGTTTCTCCAGCAGATTTCCCAGCGGCCACATCCACGAGCACAATCACCTCCAGGAAACCTTCGCCAGTGTTTCACTCCTTATCTCCGGGAGGATGGAACTCCCTGGAGCTGGGGGTGTCCTGCCTGTGGATTTTGCCCTCCAGTTTGGAGCTCTGTGCTCAGGTCGTGCCTCCAGCAGTGCCAGTGGCAGCTGCTTTGTGTCTGTCAGTGCGACCTCGGCATAACACGGCAAAAATCGATTCCTTCTCCCTTTCTCCTGTCCCCACCCCGAGCCCCTCAGCAGCAGAGTTGATTTCCTGGTTGTGATTAGGGATGGTTTACATCCACTTCCTAAAGTTGTTTTCCTTTTATTCCTATCATTTAAACACAATTCTGGGGATCGTTGCTTTGCCCGGACATCTGCGCTCCCAGCTTCGCCAACTTCGGGATGCTGGAATCCGGTTCATCCCGGAGGATTTGCGCGGGCTGAGGCTCCGACCTGGACTTGTCCCTGTGAAATCCCAACCCCCTCTGTCATCCCACCACTTCCAAGTGGAGCTGGACGAGGCTGCGCAGGAATTAGAGCACTTAGAGGAAAGTGTGATGTTAAATCCCTACGTGCCAAAAGCCACTGGGATGAGTAATAACGAGGTGTCAGACTGACACTGATCCTCTTCCCACGGAAAAGGGGGGGGACGGAGCCGGCCCGAGCCGGGCACAGGCAGGAGGAGCTGTGGGGATGGATGAGAAGCTCCTTCCCTGCTCATCCTCCCTCCGAGGAAAAGCTGGATGAGCTGGGTGAGCTCTGTGCAGATTTCTCTCCTCCGCGGCTCAGCCAACGCTCTCAGCACGAGTCCAACCCTCCCCTGCCCGTTCCCATCCCGGGAGGAGGGAGAGGGAAGGTGAAAGGGAAACTGGCAGTCCTTGTGAGCTCATTTTTCCCTGCTGGAATTAAGTCATCCTGCTGAGTAAAGACGTGGATTCACTTCTTCCATGAGTCCCCTGCCACGCTCCGGGGGGGAGTGCAGCTTGTTCCTTCAGCATGTTTGGGAATTGTCTGTCCTGCGCTTCTTTGCCTTTTCCAGAGGGAGTTTGTTCCTTGCTGGAGGCAGAGCAGGAATTTCAGGTGGGTTAGGAGGCTGCACCTTGGTGATTTCTATAAAAAAGGACATGTGGAGTGGCCATCAAGGGCAGAGCACCCAATCCTTCGGGAGAGCAGAGTGGATTTGGGATCAGTAGTGGGAATGACAGCCTGACTGCACCCACGCCTCACGGGATTACATCACCTCGCTCAGCTGGGAATCACTCAGCAGTTGGACTCTGGGATTTACCTCCTTTACCCCAAAAAAAAAAGAGTCAAAATATTTCCACACCGCGTCCCATTGGGAAAGTCCCACTCAGGCAGCCAAAACAAAATGTTCCGACCTTCTTCCCACAAAATTGTGTCAGAAGATTTGATTCCTCCTCCTCCTCTGGTGCTGGTGTGGCTCCGTCCTCTGCCTTTGGCAGAATCCCTCTGGTTTTATGAGCTCTGGGAAGGGTCATTAACGTGATTCCCGACTCCCTGACAATCCAATAAAAGAAGTGGTTTCTCCAGCCCTCAGATCCCAGCTGGCTCCAGAGAAACAAGTGGCATTCCCAAGAAAAAATCCTGTGCTCACCTGAGCTGGGCAGTTCCCAGGGCATTGTCTTTGCTCTGAACCAGCAGCTGGGAATTTCTAGGAATTGTTCCAAGCTCTCCTCCTTTCCTACGTTACCATCCTGATAATTCCCATTCCTGGGGGATGGACACCTGCCTCTATCCTGCAAAAATCCAGTTATCCTGGTTATTCCTGCTGTAAAGAATGGATTGGAGCACCTGTTGTGGTGTCTTAGGCTGGAAAATTCAACTTTCCCCATGGTTAAAGACAGAGTTGGGACAAGTTCAGGAGCACATGGAGAAGGCAGGATCCCTCAGCTGTGCTCCCAAAATGATTCCCATGGATATTTCAGGAGCAGGGATCACACAGTCCTGGACACACAGAGGTTTAACACCCTTTTTTTGGCGTATTTGTCTGTGTCTGCCCTGGATTCACAGGGAGTGTTGGAATCTTGTCTTCCCAATTTCCCGGCTTAACTCCGTGAGACAGAGCCAGGAGATGCCAAGGGAAAAGCAGGAGGGCATTCCAGTAACTCAGATGGAATCAGATCAATTCCAGCGATAACAGGGAATTCAAGTGCCAGCAAGTCAGGAAAAGGCATCTGGGCAGGAAAACTGGGATCACAAACTCTGCCTGTGGCAGCTCCGTGAGGCCTCATTATCCCCAGATCCATCCATTCCCCTATGGAATTTTACAGTTATTGGTGATTAGACTCAGACTGGATCCCTGCTTAACGAATTCCAGCCCCAGCAACCTGGGATGGTGGAAGGTGTCCCTGTTTTGGGAGATGGAATGGGATGAGTTTTGATCCCTCCCCAACCCAAACCAGTCTGGAATTCCGTGAATGCACATTCCAGGATCCAGAGCTATCCCTGCACTGGTTTTCCAAGGAATCACACAGGGATAACCCAGCTTTCCCACCACGCAGGGTGGGACACACAACCCCCAGCACTGGGGAAATAATCCAGAAATAAATATTTAGAGGGGGAGGGAAAGAACCACATTTAAAAAAAAAAAAATCTGCAACTCCCCAGTCCTTATCCATAAAGGATCCACATTCCCTGGATTGGGAAAGGGCTGGGTGGAGAAGGCAGTGCTGTGTTTGCTGCAGCTGCCGTGAAATCCCATTCCAAGGCTGGATTTGATTCCTGGAGGTGCCTTTGAATTAAGGGTTTTAAGCAGCATTTCTGACTCAACCCCAAACATGGCAACTGTTGCTAACAGCGGGCAACAATTAACAAATTAATCCCAACGCAGGCACGCGCTGGGGACCGGCTTTCCCTGGGAAATGAGATGGGATTTTTGCTCCACTCCTTCGATTTTAGCTGATTTTTCCAACCCCCCAAATTTCACAAATTTTCCACATTTTGCACCCCTTTCCCAGCCTGATGAGCCCCAGGAAAAATCCTGCCCTTCCAGAGGGTGCAGAGGGGAGAAATTGTCCTGCTCAGAGGTCCCATCGTGGACCCCACTGTGGTGTTTCCCATCTTTCCAGGCTCTTTTCCTGCCAGGAATCTCCCGTTTCACCTTGGGAATGCTTTAAGTGCCGCCAAAGTTCTCCTGGAGTCGGGAATTGTGTAAGGACTGGGATGAGAGCAGGGATTGATGCCCCCAGCACACCTGATCCTCAAGAAAACCCCATAATGGCCCCAATTCTGGACATTTCCCATGTTTTCCCTGAGCTCTGCAAGTGAGGATTTTCTTGTCTCTGAGTAGAGGAAATCAAAGCACCCGAAATCCAGAGGAATTTTTGGCAATGGAAAATGCAGGATGGAGGGAGCACCCAGAGCCAGATGGGAGCACATCCCCCTCACCCTTCACCCCTCAGAAATCTGAGGGAAAATGTTGCTTTATTAAAATGTCATTTTATTTAAATGTCCTTTTATTGAAATATCGTTTTACTGAACCTTCAGCAGTGAAGCAGAGACTGCAGAGCTGCTGCAGTTTGGCTGCAACCAAATAAATCACCCTAAAAACGGTTTTTTGTCATTAATTTCTGGGTTTCAAGTGAAGAAAAATGGAAGGGGGTCTGAGGAGACTCTTGGGGATGGTCCCTGCATGCAGCTGGGCCATTCCTGCCCTGTAACCACCTAAAATCCCACAGAAATCCTGGAATATGATCATTGACTACGATCAGAGGAAAGGCCAAGGAAAAGCCATGGAAAGGCTGAGGAAAGGCCAGGGAAAAGCCATGGAAAGGCTGAGGAAAGGCCAGGGAACGGCTGAGGAAAGGCTGAGGAAAGGATGAGAAAAAGTAGCAGAAAAGCCAAGGAAAGGCCAAGGAAAGGCTGAGGAAAGGTCAAGGAAAGATCAAGGAAGGGCTGAGGAAAGGAGGAGGAAAGACTGAGGAAAGGCCAGGGAAAGGCTGAGAAAAGGATAAGGAAAGGATGAGGAAAGGATGAGGAAAGGTCAAGGAAAAGCTGAGGAAAGAATGAGGAAAGACTGAAGAAAGGCCAGGGAAAGGCTGAGAAAAGGATAAGGAAAGGATGAGGAAAGGATGAGGAAAGGATGAGGAAAAGTTGAGGAAAGACCAGGGAAAGGGCCCAGGAAAGCCTCCCCTTCCCAGCCCTGGGAACAGACGCCCATCCAGCCACGATCCCACACTCGGGAATGCTCCAGCTCCAACCCCAGCTCCAGCCCCAGCTCCAATCCCTGCCCCAGCTCCAGCTCCAGCTCCAGCTCCAGCTCCAGCCCCAGCTCCAGCCCCAGCTCCAGCCCCAGCTCCAATCCCAGCTCCAATCCCTGCCCCAGCTCCAGCCCCAGCTCCAGCCCCAGCTCCAGCCCCAGCTCCAATCCCAGCTCCAGCACCAGCCCCAGCCCCAGCTCCAGCTCCAGCTCCAGCTCCAGCCCCAGCTCCAATCCCAGCTCCAGCCCCAGCTCCAGCCCCTGCCCCAGCTCCACCCCCAGCTCCAGCTCCAGCCCCAGCCCAGCCCCAGCTCCGCCCCAGCTCCAGCCCCAGCTCCAGCCCCAGCTCCAGCCCCAGCTCCAATCCCAGCCCCAGCCCCAGCTCCAGCTCCAGCCCCAGCTCCAGCTCCAGCCCCAGCTCTGGCTCCAGCCCCAGCTCCAGCTCCAGCTCCAGCTCCAATCCCTGCTCCATCTCCACCTCCAGCTCCAGCTCCAGCTCCGAGCTCTGCCCGGAGCTTTTCAGCAAAGCCACACAAGCCCCGGGCAGCCAGCGAGGAAATCTCCCTGTGACAGCCACTAAAAATATGCTGGAAAACATTCCAGGGCAGGGCTGGAGCACCCCCCCTTCCCTTCAGACCTCCCTGGTCACTCCAGCTCCTGCCTTTTTTTTTGCTCCTCTCCCTCTTCCCTGCGATTTTTCCCACCGAATTGGACGGGACACGACTTCCTATTGCTCCCAAATTGCTTCCGTCGGCTCGTGGGGGAGAGAGCAGCACATAAATATGGTAATTTTCCCTCTGAGGCCCGGAGAAGGCGATGAGGAGAGAGGCTGGATATGCAGATGGATAAATGATTAACCAGGCGCTGTCCTTTATCTGCCTGGAAGTCCTCTGGAAAAGAAAGGCTAAGGAAAAACAAAAAAAATCCAGGAGCAAGTGGCCCTGGAGCTCATTAATCCGTCTCTTTTTGTTGGCACCGGGCAGGTCCTTGGCCCCCCAGGGGCTCTCAGGGTCTGCTTCAACATTTTTCTTTGATAACCAAAGCAGTTTTTCATGGCCAGCAGTGACTAAGAGGTGGGTTTGGAGCTGTTACCTCACCTTACCCCCGATGTTTTCGGATCACGGGATGACCCAATCACGAGGAGCTGTGCTTTTAATGGGATTTCCAGCGAGAAAAACTCCGCAGTTTGGATGGGACACAGCTTGGGTTTTTCTGGAGTTGAACAGTGAGGGAGAGCTGGGAAGAGAGGGATGGATCTGAAAGCACAGCTCTCCCTGATGAGGGAGCCTTGACCAGCAGAGTTGGGGTTTTTCCAAGTATTTTCATTGTTTTGCTCCGTTAGAAAAAATAAAACGACAACCCATGTTCCCAATATGCCAAACGTGTAAAATTGAGGAAAACTATTCCAAGGAAGTTCTTGGGGTGGTGAATCCCATCCTGTCCTGGACAGCAGCTGGGCTGTGCCCTTCTCCAGCAGCTCCCAGGGTAACATTCCCAAACCCTCTGGGGAATGGATGCCCCAGGCCGTGCCTGCACCACAGCACGTTCCAAATGGGAAGAGCCAGCAACTCCCAGAGTCAGGGACTCTGCAGGAAAAAGCTCCTTCAGGAGCACCACCGTCCTCGTGGCTGTGGGAATGGGGAAACTGAGGCACAGGTGGGGATCTTCATGGAATATCAGAAGGTTTTGGTTGGAAGGGACCTTAAAAATGATCCAATCCCACCCCCTGACATGGGCAGGGACACCTTCCACCATCCCAGGCTGCTGTGATCCCATTTCCAGAGATTCCAGAGGGAAATGAGCACCAGGGAAGGGAGGAAAGCAAAGCAAATCCACTTTTCCCTTCTTTCCCTCAGGAAATGCAGCAGGGCAGGGAGGAGAAGGGGTTACAGGGATCCATCCATGCAGGGATCCCAGGAGATCCCCCTCGGGCAGGGATTGGGCCGGATAATTCAGCAGCTCCTTCACCTTGGGCAGCCTGGAACACGGAAATCACAAGGATTTCAATTTCCGGTGGTACAAAAAATGTTGTTTGATGTGAGGGTTGTGGCTTTTCTGCAGCTTTCAGAGAATGGGGAAACTGAGGCACAGGTGGGGATGTTCATGGAATATCAGAAGGGTTTGGTTGGAAGGGACCTTAAAAACGATCCAATCCCACCCTTTGCCATGGACAGGGACACCTTCCACCATCCCAGGCTGCTGTGATCCCATTTCCAGAGCCTCCATAGGAAAATGAGCACCAGGGAAGAGAGGAAAGCAAAGCAAATCCACTTTTCCCTTCCTTCCTTCCTTCCTTCCTTCCTTCCTTCCTTCCTTCCTTCCTTCCTTCCTTCCTTCCTTCCGGAAATGCAGCAGGGGAAAGAAGGAGAAGGGGTTACAGGGATCCATCCTGCAGGGATCCCAGGAGATCCCCCTCGGGCAGGGATTGGGCTGGATAATTCAGCAGCTCCTTCACCCCGGGCCAGCGGCTCCCACTCGCTCCCTGCTCCTGCCAGCCCGTCCTCAGGGAGCCATGGCAACGCTCCGGGCGCCAGGAATATGGAAATCACAAGGATTTCATTTTGCTGCGGCACACAAAAAAAAAAAAAAGAAAAAAGTTGTTTGATGTGAGGGTTGCGGCTTTTCTGCAGCTTTCAGCGAAGAATCGTTTCTGTATTCGTATCTCCCGTTCAGCTGTCAGTTAGCAGCTCCGAAAAACCCCAAACATGAAAATAAAAAAGGGCGAAAGATTCTCCAAAAATAAATAAAAAAATAAATAAATTTAAAAAATCTAAATAATTCCGTTTTTCTGGGCTGGGTTAACACTTGAGGTGCTGGAGGGATTTCGTCCCGATGTCAGAGGGGTTGGAGAGGGATCTGCCCCGAGTGTGTCCAAAGGAATGGGAAATAGGGAGGGTTAGATGGAAATTTGGTGGGAATAACTGCAAGGGGAGAGGCAAGGATGGGATCAGGATGGGATCAGCAGGATGGGATCAGGATGGGAGCAGTGGCATGGGATCAAGATGAGATCAGGATGGGGTTAGGATCAGATCAGCAGGATGAGATGAACAGGATGAGATCAGGGTGGCGTCAGGATGGGATCAGGGTGGGATCAGGATGGGAAGAGCAGGATGGGATCAGGATGGAATCAGAAGGATGGGATCAGGATGGGATCAGGATGGGAAGAGCAGGATGGGATCAGGATGGGATCAGGATGGAATCAGGATGGGATCAGGATAGAATCAGAAGGATGGGATCAGGATGGGATCAGGATGGGATCAGGATGGGACCAGCAGGGTGGGATCAGGATGGGATCAGGATGGGATCAGGATTGGATCAGGATGGGATCAGGATTGGATCAGGATGGGATCAGGACGGGACCAGCAGGATGGGATCAGAATGGGACCAGCAGGATGCGGGTGCCACCCTCACTGCTCTTCCCTTGGGAATCCCTCACCCCAGGAGTGTGGGACGCCCAGGCTGTTGGGAAGAGCTCAGCCCCGCAGGAATCTCCAGCTTTTGCTGGGATATCAGCACTCAGAGCCCCTCCAGAGGCAGAACCCCGCTCCTAAGTGCTCCAGAATTCCAGGAAAATCAATCCTGACCCCGTGGCTTCCCGTGGAGGAGCGGGTGGGCAGCAGCTGCCTGTGCAAGCTGCCAAGGGAGCCGGGGATGGAGTTAATGGGAGAGCTCCGGCTCGTTTTCCCTCCCGCTAAATCCCGTTAAAAGCTGGAACAGCTTGGAGCGGGGAGCACGGGCTCAGCAGCTGCTGCTGGGACAGTTTGTGACCTCTGCGGGCTGGCAAAGAGGGGAGGCTCCTGAAACACATCCCGGGAAGCTGCTCCCGCTCCTCCGAGGGCTGAGCTCGGAGCTTCTGCTGGAGCCGAGTTTGGAACGCTCGGAATTCCCTGGAGCTTGGGGGGTTCCTCTGAGGCGCTGCCGCAACGCAGGAAAATCCCATTTTTCCCCCAAAAGACACCTCAGAAGGGACGGCTTGGAGCGGATTGAGTCAGCCTTTGGACGGAGGTGGATTTGTGGGAGGGTCTTTCCACCTTTCCAGATCCCAGAATCCATCCAGATCCCAAAGAATTCAGCCGGGAATCTCACAATTTTTCTTAAGAAAATTCCAACCCGATTTGTCATTTGGAAGCAAACGAGGAGAGCTCCCCTGGGAATAACAGAGATTTTTATGCTCCAAGCCCAGAGAAGCAGGATCCTGCAGAGGGAATGTGTCGGGAAAGGGGAGGAAGGTCGGACCTGAGCGGAATTCCATTATTCCAAGGTTTTTCAGAGGTTTCCGGATAAACAGCTCTAAAATCTGCATCAGCTCCTCCATTCTTGGGATGACGGAAAACACTCCAGGCTCCTGGAGTCTGTTCTGGTCCCTGGAACACATAAATTATTCCAGATTTCCAAATTGTCGGAATGAAATAAACACAGGCAGCACGTGGCCAGGGGACACGAAAAATCCTGGAGCTCCCTTCCCAGCCTTTCCTGGGTCAGGCCTGGGCATCACCCGCCTGGAGCAGGGAATTCTTCTCCAGGAATTCAATGGCCTTCCCAATTCCCTGTCTGGCAGCTGCCGAGGGATCTCCTGGAGCACCTGAAATGTGTCAGATCCAGGAGTCCAGGGCAGGAATTCCATGGGATTCCAGCAATTCCCTGACCTTTAGAAAATATCCAGTGGAGATCAGATTCCTTGGAATAAAATCATGGAAGCACCTGGTGAACTCCAGCTCACCTGAAAATCCCTAAATGGTCCCACCCAAAGCCTGGAATTCCAGCACTGCTGGGAGAATTTTCCCTCCACTACTGGGATAACTGGGATGAGGGGATTGAACTGCATGGAATCAGCTCCCAGGGAGAGAATTCCAGGCAAATTCCACACAAACCATGGGAAGAGCAGGATAACGGTGCCCCTTGGAGCGTCAGCCAAAGGGACTCAGCACAAGAATTCCAATTTGCTGGAAATTCCAGTATTTCCAAGTGGTATTTTAAAATAAAGATTTTAAAAAATAAAAATAAAAATAAGAATAAGAATAAAAATTAATATTAAAATTAAGAATAAGAATAAGAAGAAAAAAAGAAAAAGAAGAAGAAAAAGAAAAAGAAAACGAAAAAGAAAGAGAAAAAAGAGACAGAAAAAAAAGGTAAAAGTAAAAAAATAAAATATAAAAAATAAAAAATAAAAAATAAAAATAAAAATAAAAATAAATAAAAATAAAAATAAAATAAAAATAAAAATAAAAATAAAAATAAAAATAAAAATAAAAATAAAAATAAAAATAAAAATAAATAAAAATAAAAATAAAAATAAAAATAAAAATAAAAATAAAAATAAAAATAAAAGTAAAAAGAAAAAGAAAAAGAAAAAGAAAAAGAAAAAGAAAAAGAAAAAGAAAAAGAAAAAGAAAAAGAAAAATTAAAATTAAAATTAAAATTAAAATTAAATTAAAATAAAAATAACCTCAAACTAAAACTGCCAAAAAAAAAAACCCAACTTAAAAATGGCACAGAAACTTCTGATTGATGTGTTTAAAAACATGGCAAGAAAACCTATTAATATCAAAATAACAAATATTAATTAAAATTTTTATTTATGAACAAGAAAGAAGAAAAATTGAAAAAAACCCCTCGATTTTTACCTGAAAATTGCTATTTTACTGAATCATCTCTTTCAATCCCTACACTTCAAGTGCCACAAAAAAGCTGCAGCCAAACCCAACTTTCCACACCCATTTAACTCCCTGATCCCTAAAACCAAATTCCTTAAAAAAAAACCCAAGAAATTCACTCAAACACCAGTAAATAATTTGATTTTAGCAGGATTTTTCCACTGGGCTGAATGGGAATATTTTTAAATCCCCCTCTCTCCGCGGCGGGCTGAACTTTGCCTCTCGTGTCTGGAAGTTTATTGCCCATCCCTAATGATCAGTATCCATTTCATTCCCGAGGAATGAGGGGATTTGAGCGCTCACGAGGCACTGGGAGCAGCTCTTTGCTGCTGGCTTGAACTGGGAAAACCATTCCATGTGTCCCTGTGCTCCCGGAGAGGGCGGACACCGGACACCAGCGCGTGGAAATCGCTCCCGGGTCAGGAGTTTAAGGCTGAGCTTTGCTGGGGGAGCTGATCCCTTTTGGGATCCCGATCCCAGAGCTGGAGTTCAGATCCCTGTGGATGTGGGAAGTCTGGAAATCAATGGAAAAATCCTTTTTTCCGTGCTTTCTACACACGTTCTAAAATGTTTTGGGCTTTATTCCTCTCCAAAAAAATCTCATTCCGAGCCTTCTCGCATCCTCAGGCCTGGTTGTTGTTGATCTTTTCCAATGTCATGGAATGGGTTGGGTTGGGTTGGGAGGGACCTAAAACTCATCCAGTTCCAGCTCCAACTCCTCCCACTATCCCAAGTCCTGTCCAGTCTGGCCTTGGACAATTCCAGGGATGGAGAATCCACAGCTGCTCTCCCCACCTTCATTGTAAAAAATTCCTTCCTTTTGTCGTGCCTGAATCTCCAATTCTTCAGTTCCAAACCATCCAAGGATAGGATTTGGAGCAAGCTGGGATAGTGGGAGGTGTCCCTGCCCGTGGCTTGGATCAGGATGAGCTTTAAGGTCCCTTCCAACAGAAGAATCCCAGGATTCTGTGAGGATCAGCAGAGCCAATTTGGATTTCTGGTGGGCTGCAGAGCCTGGGATCACCCTGAGCTCCCAGGCTGGAAAAATTCCTTGGGAAAGTGCCGGGATGCTGAGGTGAGATCTCTGGGAGCCAGGATTGTCCCTGTTCCAAGTGCGGGATCAAGAAGGTAAATTCAGGATGAGGAACCAAGGCAGCTCCCACAATCTGCAAAATCCCGGGATCTGCTGCAGCTCAGGGAGGGAGGCAGTGCCAGGGAGAGAGGGGAAAACCAGGAAAAGGCCACCCGAAGGAAAACTTGGATCTTGGGAATCACTGAGCAGAGCCAGCCGGGAAATCTGCACTCATTTGAAGGAGCTTTAATGGCTTCTGGTCCCCACACAATTTTGGATTCCTCACAATCTGCTGCATCCCAGTTTTCCACAGGAACATCCCTCTGGAATCTCCTTGGTGTCGTGCAGGCATTTTCCCTGTGAAATCCCATGCAGGATGCAGAATTCCTTCCAAAAACTCATCCCAGTTTTCCACAGGAACATCCCTCTGGAATCTCCTTGGTGTCGTGCAGGCATTTTCCCTGTGAAATCCCGCCCAGGATGCAGAATTCCCTCCAAAAACTCATCCCCTGGTGTTGGGAAGGCTTTTGGGGTGCAGGTCACGGAATGCTGGCTCATTCCAGCTGGGAAACCATTCCCTTCCCAACCTGCAAGGAGCCAGGGCTGTTTTCCTCACAAAAATCCAAGGATCTGCTGAATCCTTCTCCCCAAGGCCAATTTTCCTGGCTAATCCCTGGAGCCTGGCAGGAAGTCGGAGCCAGGCCCGGCCTGGCCCGGTCCCCGAGGGGCTGTGGCTGCGCAGGGAACACAAAAGACCCCGTGACACAGCTTAAATCCAGGGATCTGCCTTCCACTCCAGCCTGGATTGGCCTTTTTGCTGCTTTTCCTGAAGAGTAACAGAGGAAAAACCCTGCAAGGTCTCGGAGAGGATCCAAGCCTGGCTGATGAATTCCGGATAAATTCCTTTGTCACAAGTCAAATCCAACGTTTTTGGCATGGCTGATGAGTTTTTTGTGGTGCCACTGGACTCATCCCAGCCCAGTCATTCCCAACCTTTTCTTAACTCCCAAATTTCTCAGCAGACAAAACATTTCCCTCTCTCCCCGTCCTTAACCCCTCTCTGCAGCACAATGGAATAAAAATAATAATAATAATAATAATAATAATAATAAATAAATAACTAATGGGACGTGAGCTACTTTTGGAATCCGCTGGAGCCTGAGGTTTGGGAGAGGGAGGAATAAAAACCAGCCCTAATTACAAGTGTGCAGAGGAGCTGGCCTGGAGGAAATGGGAAGATTACACGCTGGGGGAATTGGGAAGCAGCTCCAAGACAGGCAGTCTGAAGGGAATCGCGGCCCACTCGGAATTATTTTCGTTTCAGATTGAAAATCAAAACTTGTCTCCATTCCTGGTGGTTGTTCAGGGCACTCCTGGCCCAAGGAGCAGCGTGGGAATCCCTGGAAACGGAGGAAGATGAGAAGGGATTCAGGCCTTCCTCCAGGTTAGGCAGGAATAAAGAGACCATCGGGGTAGAGCCAGAAGGGAAGGTTACAAATCCATAAAACCTTGGGATTGGGCTGCTTTCCCTCCCTCTGACCCCAGGATCTCTCCTGGATCCCAGCTGGATCCCTGTGGCCTCAGCTCATCCCCAAATCCTCCCCACGGAGCAAACTTTGAGCCAGCTCAGGGACAGCTTGAAACGACTTCACGGGAGGCACCTCCGTGCCCTGACAGCCCCTAATTAACAACGCCGGGGTCAAGAGGACTTGGGAGCTAATTGGAAAAGACCCCAGCTAATTAAGACTTCCCTTCCAGGGTCACAGCCTTGAAAATATCTCAATTTACTGTGAGCCAGAGTAGGAAAACCACTGGAATTAGACCTGGCCTCTGATTTTCCACTCCCTCAGTGCCAGTTCCTCCGCTCCATCCTCCAGCATATCCCAATTCCTGCACTTCCAAAGGAAATCCTTTTCCAGTTGGGAATTTTCCTTCCCCTTCCAGCCTTCATTTCTTTTTGGCTGCCTGGTTGTTCCTCTTCCTTCAAAAAGGAAGGGAAGAGCTCAGCCAGCAGAGGTTGGGATGAGGAGCACTGCGGGAAAAGCGGGAACAGCCGGGCTGGTGGATGGTGTTTTTACGGCTTGCTGGGATTCTCCTTCCATCAAATCCTCGTTATTGCGTTGGGATGCTTTTCCGTCCGGATGAAACTACAATTAGCAGCTCTGCTAACGAGCAAACCACAGACAGGGCAGGTTTGGGGCTCAGAAATCGCTGGAATTGACCCCAAAAAGAGCCCAGCCTTCCCAGTTATCCGTGTGTGTTTAAACAGGAATTACTGCATCGACAATAGATCCAGCAGCAGCTGTTTTAGGGGAAAAAAAAAATCCCTGGAAAAAAAAAACCAGTGGTGAGCAGAAACCACCAATTTCATGGAGCAAGAGCTGGAGGTGGAAATCAATCATTTTCTTGCCCAAGAAGTCTCTGGCTTTCTCCAGCCAGCAGCGGTAGGGATGGGCTGAGCCAGAGGCAGCCACAGCTTAATTTATCCCGTGGATTTTCCCTGCTCAGTCCCAAAAAGAAACCCCCCCGCTGCCCTGGGCACTGCCAATGGAGACAGAGGCTTTCCAGCTTTTTGTGGGATTTTGGCCTTTGCCAAAAGCTCCTCTGCACATTTTAGGACTTGGCACGACAAAAATCCCAGCCTTGGACAGCAAACCCATTAGTGGCTTCAAACTAAAGCCCAGCTTAGGGCTCCAGACTAAAGCTCAGCGAGGCCTGAGGGGTTTCTGCTCTGTGGTGGCGTGGAGTTAAGCAAGGCTTAACTCCAGGGTGCACTGGTGGCATCCCAGGGTTGGGATCAGCAGAGCCAGGTGCAGCTGCTGGATGAAGAACCCCTGGAAAAACGGGATGTTGTTCCCAGTGAATGATGGAAAACAAGGCTGGGAATGTCCCGGCCATTCTCCTGCCTCGTGGTGCAATCCTGATCTCCAGGGGGATGATTCCAAGACATCCTCAAGAGGTTTTTCCCAATGCTCAACTCCATCCTGTAAAAATGTTTTTTCTGCCTTAAAACTCCCCTAATTTCCAGAGTTTTTCCCGGTGGGTGCAGAGGGAGGAGCAGCTCGGACACACTGGGAGACTTGAGAAGACGGAGGAGGAGATTGGATTAATAATAATAATTAATAATTAATAATAACAATTATAATCGGCCTGTGATCCATCCTTTCCTCAGCATCCATCCCTCCAAGTGTCCCCCAGGGATTAATAATAATAATAATAATAATAATTAATAATAACAATTATAATTGGCCTGTGATCCATCCTTTCCTCAGCATCCATCCCTCCAAGTGTCCCCCAGGGATTAATAATAATAATAATAATCATAATCATAATTAATAATAGCAATTATAATCAGCCTGTGATCCACCCTTTCCTCAGCATCCATCCCTCCAAGTGTCCCCCAGGAATCCATTTCCCAATTTTCAGGGGCAGCCTGGGAATCCCAGAGTTGGATCCGCAGGCATTCCCTCCTCTCCACCCTCCTGGCTGCCTCCACACCCCTTCCCCTCTGCTTATCCCGTTATTTTTGGGGTGGAAAAGCCCAGGAACGTGGCAGGAAGGGGATTTTTGGGAGGTGGCAGTGCCATCTGCGTGACTCGGGTCACATTCCAAGGAGGACAAGCAGGAACCCTTCCCTGGCCATGTCCCAGCATGGAAAACTCAAGGATTGGGGGCTCCAAAAAGCTGGAGATGTGGAGATCTTTGGTCTCGTTCTCCTCGAGCTCAACGAGAGCCGATAAACCAGAGCCAGCTCCACGCTGGGGACGCGTGGGGAGTTTGTGTTTGTTTAATTCCTGCATCTGGTTTTGCTCCACTTGGGCTCTTTGTTTGCGCTTATCGGGATCCGAACTAAGGCTGGAGCTCCCCAGGAGGAAGGAGGAGGGGATTTTTCCAGGGGAGGGAATTCCTGCGGACCCTCAGTGAGAAGAGGGGCATGGCCGGAGGCAGGAGAAGCTCAGAGCCACATAGGAAGGGGAGAAATTCTCTTCTGAACCTCAATTTTGTTCCGTCCTCAGCTCTGCTCCGATCCATGCGGATCCTATGGATGTCAATATTTGTAGGGAGCTGGATTTAACGCTGGAACTGCTCCATGAAATCCCAGAATGGTTTGAGTTGCAGGGATCTTAAAGCCCATCCAGCCCTGGGTTCCCCCACTATCCCAGGGTGCTCCAAGCCCTTGGGAATGAGGGATTTGCCTCGTGCTGGGTGGGATGCTGAGGGCAGGGAGCAGCGTGATTTTGGGAAAGGAAGAGGCTCTGGTGCTCCCCACGCCTTTGTCTCTCCCCATTTTTTTTGTCTGGAAGTTTCTCCTTGGAGTTGCAGCTCAGGAGGAAAAGCGAGGCCGTCAATATTTCAAAGATTTCCTAAAATTATTGAAATTCCTACCAAAAAAACCCCACAAATCCAACCCCACCCCAACAACAATAACCAACCCCCAGCCCCCAGAGCTTAACAGCTTTATCAATCTCAGAGCGGGGTTCTGCCAGAACAGGACTGGGGAGGATTCGCCAAATTATTTGTTGCCATTAAAATAAATGAGGTATCAAGTTCTGGAACAATGGTGTGGTGACAGAAAGCTGGAAAGGAGGAGCAGCCCTAATCAGAGGCGAACACGCCGCGTGTTCCGGAGCCGGGAGCTGGGACAGGATCCGCATCCGGTGGGGGCCGTGGGATCTGGGATCCATCTGCCGGGCCCGACGGCTGGGAATTAATTAATGGGGACTAATTACCCCAGAAACGGGAGTAATTTGGGGTGAGGGAGGGGTGCCTTGCACTGGTTTTTAGGATCTCTGGGTGCTTTGGGAAGAGCGATGGATTTCCAGGATGGCGCTGTGGATGGAAGGGATGCAGCCAGGCTGAGGAGGAGGAGGATGAAGCATCAACACCTTCTCCTTTCCAAACATTCCTTAATAGGAGGTTCCCGTCTTTTTGTGCCAGGGATACCCAAAGGGAAAGGAGAAGGATCGGCAAAGGGAGCGGACACACCTGGGCTGGGACCAGGCTGCACCACGCAGGTGGGGCCCAGAAGGTTCCAGACATGGCCGAGTTCCTCCCGCATCTCTGAGGATTCCGATGAATCCAGCCCATCCTGGGGCTGTCCCTGGACTCAACCTAACCCTAACCCCAACCATAATTCTAACCCTAACCCTAACTCTAACCCCACCCCTAACCCTAATCCCAACCATAACCCTAACCCTAATCCTCATCCCATCCCTGCTGTCCCTGGGTTCATCCCATCCTGGGGCTGTCCCCAGGCTCATCCCATAGCTGCTGGCCATGGACCCATCCCATCCTGGGGCTGTCTCTGGACTGATCCCATCCCTGCTTGCCCTGGGCTCATCCCATCCCTGCTGTCCCTGGAACCATCCCATCCCTACTGGCCCTGGACCCATCCCATCCCTGCTGTCCCTGGGTTCATCCCATCCCTGCTGTCCCTGGAACCATCCCGTCCCTGCTCACCCTGGGTTCATCCCATCCCCGCTGTCCCTGGAACCATCCCGTCCCTGCTCACCCTGGGTTCATCCCATCCTGGGGCTTTCCCTGGGTTCATCCCATCCCTGCTGTCCCTGGGTTCATCCCATCCCTGCTGTCCCTGGGTTCATCCCATCCCTGCTGGCCCTGGGTTCATCCCATCCCTGCTGGCCCTGGACCCATCCCATCCCTGCTGTCCCTGGGTTCATCCCATCCCTGCTGTCCCTGGGTTCATCCCATCCCTGCTGGCCCTGGACCCATGCCACCCCCGTGGCCCCTCGGGCGGGCAGCTGGCGTCGTGCAGCCGGATTAGGAGCGGCGCTGCTCCAGCTGTGCTGATCCCACACAGGCCCCGCTCCGAGACACGCCGGATTCCCTGGAAAGGCTGCGGAAAGGACACCCCCAGTTGCTGCCCGTGCCTCCGTCTCCGTGCAGCGGCACTAATTCCCACCCTAATCCCGCTCCACAACGCGCGCAGTGTTGGGGCCCAGGCAGCCCCTTCCTCCCCGGCTGACCCCGTGTCCCGGCCCCGGGCACGGCTGGAGGGTGTCCCCGGGGAGGGGGTGACGGCTGGGGGGGCTGCAGGCACAGGTGGCCCCGCCAGCTGTGGGGTTTCGGTTTCCCGCTGATTCCCAAAGGGCCCCGGTGGTGTCGGGGAAGGGGGAAAGGCAGGGCAGGCTCGGGAAGGGGCTTCCCTCAGGCTGGGCTTGTCCCTGGCTCTTGTGGTGTCTTCTGCTGCAGATCCCGCTGCAGATCCTGTTATCCTGCAGAAATCCGGGATGCAGGAATGCAGAGGGATTTCTCTTCCAGTCCTGCTCCAGATCCCACTGCAAATCCTATCATCATTCTCTTCCAGTCCTCCTCCAGATCCCATTGCAGATCCTGTTATCCCGCAGAAATCCAGGATGCAGGAATGCAGAGGGTTTTCTCTTCCAATCGTCCTCCAGATCCCATCGCAGATCCTGTTATCCTGCAGAAATCCGGGATGCAGGAACGCACAGGGATTTCTCTTCCAGTCCTGCTCCAGATCCCACTGCAAATCCTATCATCATTCTCTTCCAGTCCTCCTCCAGATCCCATTGCAGATCCTGTTATCCCGCAGAAATCCAGGATGCAGGAATGCAGAGGGTTTTCTCTTCCAATCGTCCTCCAGATCCCATCGCAGATCCTGTTATCCTGCAGAAATCCGGGATGCAGGAACGCACAGGGATTTCTCTTCCAGTCCTGCTCCAGATCCCACTGCAAATCCTATCATCATTCTCTTCCAGTCCTCCTCCAGATCCCATTGCAGATCCTGTTATCCCGCAGAAATCCAGGATGCAGGAATGCAGAGGGTTTTCTCTTCCAATCGTCCTCCAGATCCCATCGCAGATCCTGTTATCCTGCAGAAATCCGGGATGCAGGAACGCACAGGGATTTCTCTTCCAGTCCTGCTCCAGATCCCACTGCAAATCCTATCATCATTCTCTTCCAGTCCTCCTCCAGATCCCATTGCAGATCCTGTTATCCCGCAGAAATCCAGGATGCAGGAATGCAGAGGGTTTTCTCTTCCAGTTCTGCTCCAGATCCCATTGCAGATCCTGTTATCCCGCAGAAATCCAGGATGCAGGAATGCAGAGGGTTTTCTCTTCCAGTCCTCCTCCAGATCCCATTGCAGATCCTGTTATCCTGCAGAAATTCAGGATGCAGGAACGCAGAGGGTTTTCTCTTCCAGTCCTGCTCCAGATCCCATTGCAGATTCTGTTATCCCACAGAAATCCAGGATGCAGGAATGCAGAGGGTTTTCTCTTCCAGTCCTGCTGCAGATCCCATTGCAGATCCTGTTATCCTGCAGAAATCCAGGATGCAGGAACACAGAGGGATTTCTCTTCCAGTTCTGTTCCACACGTGGCTCCAGGCGCGTCCCCAAAACTTCGGTTGCTGCCCCTTCTTACAGACACTGATGTTGTTATTTTTATTTCCTTTCCAACCAACACAGCACCAATCTGTGCCCAAATTTCTTCCTAAAAGTAATCCTGGATTGGCCAAACCCCTCTGAGCCCCTGGAATGCCCACAGGGATTTATCCAATGCATCCCTCCCCAGAAATAAGCAGCAACCACCTTTAAAAGAGCAGCCCAAAAGACCA
>JAVTVJ010002505.1:0-44271 GCA_034509425.1 Eopsaltria australis
GGAATTCATGGGATTCATGGCCAAATAGTGGGAATGGGAGGGATAAATTCGGGATATTCAAGGAAAGAATGGGATCCTGGCACGGATGGAATTCCAGATGTGGAAGAGGGCGGGAATCTTCCAAAGGGGCTGGGATTTGGGATAAAGGATGGAGGGACAGGAGCCAGGGAATGGCTTCAAATGGGAAAGGGGAATTTGGGAAGGAATTCCTGGCTGGGCTGGAATTCCCAGAGAATCCCTGGATCCCTGGGAGTGTCCAAGGGTGGATTTTAGGCCTGGGATCCACAGGGATCAGGGGAAATAAGGCGCCTGGGAATGTCCCCAGGAAGGAGGGAGAAAGGGCAGAATTCCCAAGGTGGAGACAATTCCAGAGGGGAAAAGGGTTCAGCAATCAGGGATTTGTGCTGGGATTCATGGAATTCATGGGATTCATGGCCAAATAGTGGGAATGGGAGGGATAAATTCGGGATATTCAAGGAAAGAATGGGATCCTGGCACGGATGGAATTCCAGATGTGGAAGAGGGCGGGAATCTTCCAAAGGGGCTGGGATTTGGGATAAAGGATGGAGGGACAGGAGCCAGGGAATGGCTTCAAATGGGAAAGGGGAATTTGGGAAGGAATTCCTGGCTGGGCTGGAATTCCCAGAGAATCCCTGGATCCCTGGGAGTGTCCAAGGGTGGATTTTAGGCCTGGGATCCACAGGGATCAGGAGAAATCCCGGGATAAGGCGCCCAGGGATGTCCCCAGGAAGGAGGGAGGAAAGGCAGAATTCCCACATGGAGACAATTCCAGAGGGAGAAAAGGGTTCAGCAATCAGGGATTTGTGCTGGGATTCATGGAGTGGCCAAACAGTGGGAATGGGAGGGATAAATTCGGGATATTCAAGGAAAAAACGGGATCCTGGCACGGATGGAATTCCAGACATGGAAAAATTAAATTAAAAACATTAAACTAAAAAAATTAAATTAAAAACATTAAATTAAAAAAATAAATCTAAAAAATTAAATTAAGAAATTAAATTTAAAAAAATAAATTAAATTAAATTAAAAAATTAAATTAAGAAATTAAATTTAAAAAATAAATTAAAAACATTAAATTAAAAACATTAAACTAAAAACATTAAATTAAAAACATTAAATTTAAAAAAATAAATTAAAAACATTAAATTAAAAACATTGAATTAGAAAAATTAAACTAAAAAAAAGAATAAATTAAAAACGTTAAATTTAAAAAATAAAATTAAAAATTAAACTAAAAACTTTCATTAAAAAATTAAATTAAAAAATTAAATTAAAAAATTCAATTAAAAACATTAAACTAAAAAATGAAACTAAAAAAATTAACTAAAAAGAATTATATTCAAAAAATAACACTAAAATATTTTCAAGGGCTCAACTGTTGTTTTTTTACAGGTTTTAATTAATTACCGAATTAATTTTTAATAATCTTTTTTTTTTTTGCTGTGAGCGTTTTAGGGCGAGCCGAGCGAGTTCGGGGTCGTTTCGATTCTCCTGATTAAAAAAAAGACCAATTTGATAAAGGAGCATTGATCCGAACCACGACGGAGCCGCTGAGAACTCGCTCGGGGGTTGTTTTGTTTTTTTTTGGGGTAGAAAAAGCGATTTTTAATCCAGGCAGGAATCGCGCGGGTTTCCAGACAATGAAAAAACTCCTTTATTTCCCGAGGGAGGGAAGCGCTGACCCTCGGAAAAAAAAAAAACAAACTGGAAAAAATCACGGATTCGGGGAAAAGGCAAAGCGAAGGTGAAACCTGGGAGCAGATTGATGGGAGGAATTCCCCGGGGGATTTTCCCGGGATTCGTGGATGGATGGAGCAGCGCTCGGAGCGCTCCCAGCACCTGCAGGTGGGGCCGAGCTCAATCTGGATCCGTCTGGGGCTCCAAGGTCAGGCTGTTCCTCCTCCTCCTCCTCCTCCTCCTGCTGCTGCTCCGGGAGTTTTCCGAGCGTTCCCGGTTCTTGGGTTGTGGCCAGGATGTCCGGGGTTTGGAGATCAGAACTCCCCGGAAGCGTGGATCCGGGTTTTTCCAGGGATAATAATCCATGGGAAGGCTGGGATGGGAGGTGGGAGTTTTCCCTCCTCGCGGTTTCCTGGTGTGGGGTGAAATTCCGGGGTTTGGTGCGGAAAATGTTCCTGGTGGAGCTGGGAATGGTGAGGGTTCACCGGGAAAAGATTCCTTGGATGCGTGGATTTGAGGGTTTGGAGATGGAGAAGCTTCCAAGGGTGAAAATTCACCTGGAAAAGCTCTCTTGGACCTGTAGATTTCGGGATTTGGGGCTGCTCAGGAAGGGAGGGGATGGAGAAAATTCCAGGGGTGAGGATTCACCTGGAAAAGCTCCCTTGGACCCATGGATTTGAGGGATTTGGGGATGGAGAAGCTTCCAAGGGTGAGAATTCACCTGGAGAAGCTCCTTTTGAATTGTTGGATTTTAGGGTTTGGAGGCTGCAGGGGAAGGGGGGAGATGGAGAAAATTCCAAGGGTGAGAATTCACCTGGAAAAGCTTCTTTTGAATTGTTGGATTTTAGGGTTTTGGGGTTCCTGGGGAAGGGAGGAGATGGAGAAACTTCCAAGGGTGAGGATTCACCTGGAAAAGCTCCTGGAAAAGCTCCCTTGGACCCGTGGATTTGAGGGTTTTTGTGTGGCTGTGGCCGGTCAGGGAAAGCTGCAGGAATTCCCTGGAATTTTGGAATTCGGGAGGTTGCAGGGGAAGGGGGGAGATGGAGAAAATTCCAAGGGTGAGGATTCACCTGGAAATGCTCCTGGAAAAGCTTCCTTGGACCTGTGGGTTTCAGGGTTTGGGGATGGGAGGAGATGGAGAAAATTCCAAGGGTGAGGATTCTCCTGGAAAAGCTCCTGGAAAAGCTCCCTTTGACCTGTGGGTTTGAGGGGTTTGGAGATGGAAAAACTTCCAAGGGTGAGGATTCACCTGGAGAAGCTCCTTTTGAATTGTTGGATTTTAGGATTTGGAGGCTGCAGGGGAAGGGGGGAGATGGAGAAAATTCCAGAGGTGAGGATTCACCTGGAAAAGCTCTCTTGGACCCGTAGATTTCGGGATTTGGGGCTGCTCGGGAAGGGAGGGGATGGAGAAAATTCCAAGGGTGAGGATTCACCTGGAAAAGCTCCTGGAAAAGCTCCCTTGGATCCATGGATTTGAGGATTTTGGGGTTGCTGGGGATGGGAGGAGATGGAGAAGCTTCCAAGGGTGAGGATTCACTTGGAAAAGCTCCCTTGGACCCGTGGATTTCAGGGTTTGGAGTTTGCTGGGGAAGGGAGGGGATGGAGAAATTTCCAAAGGTGAGGATTCACCTGGAAAAGCTCCCTTGGACCCATGGATTTGAGGGGTTTGGAGATGGAGAAGCTTCCAAGGGTGAGGATTCACCTGGAAAAGCTCCCTTGGACCCGTGGATTTGAGGGTTTTGAGGGTTTTTGTGTGGCTGTGGCCGGTCAGGGAAAGCTGCAGGAATTCCCTGGAATTCTGGAATTTTGTCTTCCCTCCTTTAGTCACGGAATATTTTACAGGAGATCTGGAAATGTTTGGATCTTTAGGAATTTCTCCAGGAATGGGGACTCATCACAATTCCAGGTCCCCCCAAATCCACACGGATTTAAATCCTTCCAGGGAAGGGGATTCCACCACGGATCCGCATCCCCAAATTCATGTGGATTTAAATTTCTTCTGGGATGGGGATCCAGATCTTCCCAAATCCATGTGGACTTAAATCCTTCCAGGGATGGGGATCCGGATCTTCCCAAATCCACGCGGATTTAAATCCCTCCAGGAATGGGGACTCCACCCCAAATCCAGATCCCCCCAATCCACATGGATTTAAATCCCTCCAGGGATGGGGATCCAGATCTTCCCAAATCCACATGGATTTTCAGTCCTTCCAAGGCTGGAAATCCCTTTCCAGGCAGGAATTATTCCCAAAATCCAACCTGACCCTCCCCTGGATCACCTCAAGGTTTTCCCCCCCTCTTTTCTCACCCTCCTTGAGGGAATATTTCCCGGGATATTGGGATGGACAGAAAACGCCGCCTTTTGAGGACGAAAACAAAGATAAAAAACCCTCCAAAATCAACTTCTCATTTTCCCACAAATTCCCTAAAAACGCCAACTCCGAAATCACATCCCCCAAAAAAAATCCCAAACCCCAAAACTCCCAATCCCCACCCCCAAACCCCCCCTGAAATCCACATTTCTCAGTCACCGGGGCATTGTCTGCGCCGCCAAAAGCCGCTCACGTCGTTAAAGGCTTTTAATTAGCCCGGCATTGACGAGGAGAGCGACAGGGAAATGCAAATGAGGGAGGGCAAATTGAGCCCGTTAATGCACGTAATTAAAGCTCTTAAGTGATTGTTCCTTCCCCGCCGCGGAGCCGCGAGCGTCGCTCAAGGCAGGAGCTTTCAGGGCTATAAATAACGCACGGCCGATGGAGATAACGCACGGGAGCGTGGAGAGCGCCGATAACGCACGGCTCGCTCGGAATTGGGATTTAATCATCTCCTTTCATCCCCGGGATCGGGGGGTGAGGGGCACGGCCCCGTCTCCGACGGCCGCGGCCGTCCGGGAGAAACAGCTCCCGGTGACCTTTAGTTTGAATGAGCGGCAATTTTTAGCGAATTGCTGTCAGAAAATTGGCGCTTTTATCCTCAAATTGGTGTCTCCTGCAGCAGGCAGGCAGCTGGAGGGTGAGGAGATTGAAGGTTGGAGTGGAATCCTAAAAAAAAAAAATCACGTTTCTGGCCTTTTTGGGGTTTTTTTTAGTGCGAGTTTCTCGTTTTTTTCTGTGGTCGGGAAAATCGGGTTCAAACTCACAGTTTTGTCCTTTTTGGGGTTTTTTTGGTGTCGGGTTTCTTGTTGGTTTTGTGGCTGGGAGAGGAGATTAAAGGTGCGAGTGGAATCCCAAAAAATCACATTTTTATCTCTTTTGGGGTTTTTTTGATGTCGGGTTTCTCATTCATTCCTATCAGGAAAATTGGGTTCAAACTCACATTTTTGCCCTTTTTGGGGTTTTTTTGATCTTGGGATTCTCGTTTGTTCCATGGTCAGGAGAGGAGATTAAAGGTTGGAGTGGAATCCCAAAAAAACCACATTTTTATCTTTTCTGGGGTTTTTTTTATGTCAGGTTTCTCATTCATTCCCATCAGGAAAATCGGGTTCAAACTCACAATTTTGTCCTTTTTGGGGTTTTTTTGATATCGGGTTTCTTGTTCATTCCCTGGTCAGGATTGGAGTTGAAAGGTTCGAGTGGAATCCCGAAAAAATCAAGTTTTAATCTTTTTTTGGGTTTTTTTTGATGTCGGGTTTCTCGTTTGTTCTGTGGTCAGGAGAGGAGATTGAAGGTTGGAGTGGAATCCCATTAAAATCATGTTTTTCTCCTTTTTGGGTTTTTTTGATGTCGGGTTTCTCATTCATTCCCATCAGGAAAATTGGGTTCAAACTCACATTTTTATACTTTTTGGGGTTTTTTTGGTGTCGGGTTTCTCATTCGTTCCGTGGTCAGGAGAGGAGATTGAAGGTTGGAGTGGAATCCCAAAAAAATCACATTTTTATCTTTTTTGGGGTTTTTTTGATGTTGGGTTTCTCATTCGTTCTGTGGTTGGGAAAATCAGGTTCAAACTCACATTTTTATCCTTTTTGGGGTTTTTTTGGTGTCGGGTTTCTCATTTGTTCCGTGGTCAGGAGAGGAGATTAAAGGTTGGAGTGAAATCCCATAAAAATCACATTTTTCTCCTTTTTGGGTTTTTTTTGGTGCGGGTTTCTTGTTCGTTTCATGGTTGGGAGAGGAGATTAAAGGTTTGAGGAGAATCCCATAAAATCACATTTTGATCCTTTTTTGGGGTTTTTTTGGTGTCGGGTTTCTCATTCGTTCCATGGTCAGGAGAGGAGATTAAAGGTTGGAGTGGAATCTCATAAAAATCACATTTTTGTCCTTTTCGGGGTTTTTTTGGTGCGGGTTTCTTGTTCGTTTCGTGGCTGGGAGAGGAGATTAAAGGTTGGAGTGAAATCCCATAAAATCACGTTTTGATCCTTTTTGGGGTTTTTTTGATGTCGGGTTTCTCGTTTGTTCCATGGTCAGGAGAGGAGATTAAAGGTTGGAGTGGAATCCCATAAAAATCCCATTTTTCTCCTTTTTGGGGTTTTTTTGATGTTGGGTTTCTCATTCATTCCCATCGGGAAAATCGGGTTCAAACTCACGTTTTTATCCTTTTTGGGGTTTTTTCAATGTGAGTTTCTCGTTCATTCCATGGTCAGGAGAGGAGATTAAAGGTTGGAGTGAAATCCCATTAAAATCATGTTTTTCTCCTTTTTGGGGTTTTTTTGATGTCAGGTTTCTCATTCATTCCCATCAGGAAAATCGGGTTCAAACTCACATTTTTATCCTTTTTGGGGTTTTTTTGGTGTCGGGTTTCTCATTCGTTCCGTGGTCAGGAGAGGAGATTAAAGGCTGGAGTGGAATCCCAAAAAAATCCCATTTTTCTCCTTTTTTGGGGGTTTTTTTGATGTCGGGTTTCTCATTCATTCCCATCAGGAAAATCGGGTTCAAACTCACATTTTTATCCTTTTTGGGGTTTTTTGATGTCGGGTTTCTCGTTCATTCCCTGGTCGGGATTGGAATTGAAAGGTTCGAGTGGAATCCCATAAAATCACACTTTGATCCTTTTTGGGGTTTTTTTGATGTCGGGTTTCTCGTTCGTTCCGTGGTCAGGAGAGGAGATTGAAGGTTGGAGTGAAATCCCATAAAAATCCCATTTTTCTCCTTTTTGGGGTTTTTTTGATGTCGGGTTTCTCATTCATTCCCATCGGAAAAATCCATTTCAAACCTCCGGCTGGGATTTTGGGACATTGGTTGAGTTGTGCTGAGTTTGGGACGATCCCAAACCCTGGGATTTTTTTCCCGTGGGTCTCTGGGGGTTTTTTGGGATTTAAAAGGTTTTTTTGCAAAACACGGGAAGGGGAAATCCTGAAATTCAGGGAATTCCGTTCTCCTGGAATGAGAGGATCTTTCCTAAACCATTCCAGGATTATTCTGGGATTATATTTCGGTTTCCTGAAATCCCAATTTTCCTGGACAATTGTGACGTCCGAAATTCGGGATCTGCTTTCCTTGGATCATCTTCAACCTCGTCCTTGGGGGATTCAGAAATTTGGGATCTCCTTTCCTTAGGGAATCGTTAACCTCATCCTTTGGGATTCAGAAATTTGGGATCTGATTTCCTTAGGGAATCTTTAACCTCATCCTGCAGGGATTCAGAAATTTGGGATCTGCTTTCCTTAGGGAATCTTCAGCCTCATCCTTTGGGATTCAGAAATTTGGGATCTGCTTTCCTTTAACCTCATCCTTGGGGGACTCAGAAATTTGGGATCTCCTTTCCTTAGGGAATCATTAACCTCATCCTTTGGGGATTCAGAAATTTGGGATCTGCTTTACTTTAATCTCATCCTTGGTGGGGTTCAGAAATTTGGGATCTCCTTTCCTGCAGGGATTCAGAAATTTGGGATCTGCTTTCTTTAGGGAATCTTCAACCTCATCCCTTGGGATTCAGAAATTTGGGATCTGATTTCCTTTAACTTTGTCCTGCAGGGACTCAGAAATTTGGGATCTCCTTTCCTTAGGGAATCTTTTACCTCATCCTTTGGGGATTCAGAAATTTGGGATCTGATTTCCTTTAACCTCATCCTTTGGGATTCAGAAATTTGGGATCTGATTTCCTTTAACCTCATCCTTTGGGATTCAGAAATTTGGGATCTGCTTTCCTTGGGGAATCTTCAACCTCATCCTTTGGGGATTCAGAAATTTGGGATCTGATCTCCTTTAACCATCTCCTTTGGGGATTCAGAAATTCGGGATCTGATTTCCTTTAACCTCATCCTTTGGGATTCAGAAATTCGGGATCTCCTTTCCTTGGGTCATCTTTCCCCTCATCCCTCCGGAGCAGGCGCGGATTATCCCTGACTCACCCCGGAGCTGACGGAAAACCTCCGGAGCCGCCATGGCTGGCGGCCTCCGGAACAAATAATTTCTCGGGATTCGATTTTCCTTGGCAGGAAAACGCCTGGGGAAGGTTTTTATCAGCCCCAGACACCTTCTGGAGGGGTTTAATTAATTAATTAAGAAAACACACACAAATTAATAAAAAAAGCTCCAATTCCTCCTAAATCCGGGCACGTGCTGGGATTTTCTAATTCCCTTTGTTTTGGGAGAGGCTCGATAAAAACCGGGAGAGGCTGAGCCGTGAAATACCGGGATTGACGTGGGAAAAGGGGGTGGGAAAGGGCGGCTCCGTTAAAGCGTTAGGAATTAATTATCCAGGGAATCGGCTCCGGGGGGGGTTGGAGGAAGAGCTGCAGGAATTAACGGGGAAATGGGGATTCTTAAAAAACGGGAATGGTGGGGAATCATTCCCAGTTCTGCGTTCGGGATCACCGGGAATGTGAGCCCAGGAATGTTGGGATTTGCAGGGACTGGTGGGAAAAGTGGGAATGTTGGTGAATCATTCCCAGTTCCGTGTTCGGGATAACCGGGAATGTGAACCCAGGAATGTTGGGATTTACGGGAACTGGTGGGAAAAGTGGGAATTACAGTGAATCATTCCCGGTTCCGCATTTGGGATCATCAGGAATATGAACTCAGGAATGTTGGGATTTACAGGGACTGTAAAAAACAGGAATGTTGGTGAATCATTCCCAGTTCTGCTTTCAGGATCATTGGGAACAATTGGGATTTACAGGAACTATGAAAAATGGGAATGTTGGTGAATCATTCCCGGTTCCGCATTCAGGATCACCGGGAATGTGAGCCTGGGAATTTTGGGATTTATAGGGACTGTAAAAAATGGGAATGTTGGTGAATCATTCCCGGTTCTGCGTTCGGGATCACCGGGAATGTGAGCCCAGGAATGTTGGGATTTACGGGAACTGGTGGGAAAAGGGGCTGGGAAAGGACGGCTCCGTTATCGCGTTAGGAATTAATTATCCAGGGAATCGGCTCCGGGGGGGTTTGGAGGAAGAGCTGCAGGAATTAACGGGGAAATGGGGATTCTTAAAAAATGGGAATGTTGGGGAATCATTCCTGGTTCTGTGTTTGGGATCACCAGGAATGTGAACCCAGGAATGTTGGGATTTGCAGGGACTGGTGGGAAAAACGGGGATGTCGGTGAATCATTCCTGGTTCTGCATTTGGGATCACCGGGAATGTGAACCCAGGAATGTTGGGATTTACAGGGACTGAAAAATACAGGAATGTTGGTGAATCGTTCCCGGTTCTGTGTTCGGGATCACTGGGAATGTGAGCCTGGGAATGTTGGGATTTACAGGGACTATGAGAAATGGGAATGTCGGTGAATCACTCCCGGTTCCGCGTTCGGAATCACCGGGAATATGAACCCACACCATCCCTGGGATCTTTCTCCTCCCGCCTGCAGCTCTTCATTCACCTCACCCCCACCAGCACACTCGCCCTGCTCCCATCTCCCTCCCCCCCACAAACCACGGAATTCCGCCTTTCCCGGACTATTTCCTAACCCTCCTCCCGACTATTTCCAAATTTACCTCCTTCTCCCGGCTTTTCCTCCCTTCCCAGGAGTTCTTCGAGAGCCCGGCGTTCCGGCCGGACGGGCTGAAGCTGTACCCGACGCTGGTGATCCGCGGCACGGGGCTCTACGAGCTCTGGAGGAGCGGCCGCTACCGCAGCTACGCCCCCAGCGCCCTGGTGGAGCTGGTGGCGCGGATCCTGGCGCTGGTGCCGCCCTGGACGCGCGTCTACCGCGTCCAGAGGTGATTAATCGGTTAATTGGTTAATTAGGGCCCGGCGCGGCTCGGTGTTTGTGGCGTTGGGGGGGATTGGCGTTGGTGCGGGGGGGAAGGGGAGAGCGGGGGAATGAATGGGGTGGGTGCGGGGATGGGTAATTAATGGGTGGAGCCATTGATTGATAATTAATGGGTGGATCCCATCATTGATGATTAATGGGATGGATCTCATCATGGATAATTAATGGGATGGATGCCATGATGGATAATTAATTGGGTGGATCCCTTGATGGATAATTAAAGGGTGGATCCATTGGTTGATATTTAATGGGTGGATCCCATCATTGATGATTAATGGGATGGATCTCATCATGGATAATTAATGGAATCAGTGCCATGATGGATAATTAATGGGTTGGATCCCATGATTGACAATTAAGTGGGTGGATCCCATGATGGTTCCCATGATTGATAATTAATGGGATGGATCCCTTTATGAATTTATGAATAATTAATGGGTGGATCCCATGATGGATAATTAATGGGATGGATGCCATGATTGATAATTAAGTGGGTAGATTCCGTGATGGTTCCCATGATGGATAATTAATTGGGTGGATCCCATGATGGATGATTAATGTGTTGGATACCATCATGGATAATTAATGGGATGGGTGCCGTGATGGGTAATTAATGGGTGGAGCCATTGATTGATAATTAATGGGATGGATGCCATGATTGATAATTAAGTGGGTAGATTCCATGATGGTTCCCATGATGGATAATTAATGGGATGGATCCCATCATGGATAATTAATGGGATGGATGCCATGATGGATAATTAATGGATGGATCCCATGATGGATAATTAATGGGTGGATCCATTGATTGATAATTAATTGGATGGATGCCATGATGGATCCCATGATGGATAATTAATTGGATGGATGCCATGATTGATAATTAAGTGGGTGGATCCCACAATGGTTCCCATGATGGATAATTAATGGGATGGATCCCTTTATGAATTTATGAATAATTAATGGGTGGATCCCATGATGGATGATTAATGGGATGGATCTCATAATGGATAATTAATGTGTTGGGTACCATCATGGTTAATTAATGGGTTGGGTGCCATGATGGAGAATTAATGGGTTGGATCCCTCGATTGATAATTAATTGGATGGCTCCCATTATGGATAATTAATGGGCAGATCCATTGATTGATAATTAATTGGATGGATCCCATGATGGTTCCCATGATAGATAATTAATGGGGTGGGTGCCATGATGGATAATTAATGGGATGGATCCTGTGATGGATAATTAATGGGATGGATCCTATGATGGATAATTAATGGGTTGGATCCCATCATGGATAATTAATGGGTTGGATCCCATCACGGATAATTAATGGGATGGATCCCATGATAGATAATTAATTGGGTGGATCCCATCATGGATAATTAATGGGATGGATGCCATGATTGATAATTAAGTGGGTAGATTCCATGATGGTTCCCATGATGGATAATTAATGGGATGGATCCCTTTATGAATTTATGAATAATTAATGGGTGGATCCCATGATGGATAATTAATGGATAGATCCCATGATTGATAATTAATGGGATGGGTGCCATGATGGATAATTAATGGGGTGGATCCTGTGATGGATAATTAATGGGTTGGATCCCATCATGGATAATTAATTGGATGGTTCCCATGATTGATAATTAATGGGATGGGTGGATGTCATAATGGATAATTAATTGGGTGGATCCCGTGATAGATAATTAATGGGATGGATCCCATCATGGATAATTAATGGGATGGATCCCATGATGGATAATTAAAATCATCATTGAAACGGTGTGGAAGAGGTGGAATCACCATCCCTGGAACTGTTCCAAATCCTGTGGATTTTAGGTGTTTATCCCAGATTTTTGGGATCCTCAACGTCCCAGGTTTTTTATCCCAGATTTTCGGGATCCTCAGCATCCCAAATTCAGAGCCTGATCCCGATGCAGAAAATTCCCCTGGAGATCTGAGGGGTTTGGGATTGGGGATTTTTGGGATTTCGGATTTGGGATTTGAGGGATTTTGGAATTTGGGATTTGAGATTTGGGATTTGGGGTGGGATGAGCCAACATTCCGAGCTTGATCCCAATGCAGAGAATTCCCCTGGAGATCTGAGGGGTTTGGGATTGGGGATTTTTGGGATTTGGGATTTGAGGGATTTTGGAATTTGGGATTTGGGATTTGGGATTTGGGGTGGGATGAGCCAACATTCCGAGCTTGATCCCAATGCAGAGGATTCCCCTGGAGATCTGAGGGATTTGGGGATTGGGATTTGAGGGATTTTGGAATTTCAGATTTGGGATTTTAGGATTTGGGATTTTTGGGGTCTGGGATTTGAGATTTTGGGATTTGGGATTTTTGGGATTTTTGGGATTTTTGGGGTTTGGGATTTGGGATTTTGGGATTTGGGATTTTTGGGATTTTTGGGGTTTGGGATTTGGGATTTTTGGAGTTTAGGACTTGGGGTTTTGGGATTTTTGGGATTTGGGAGGAGCCAACATTCCGAGCTCGATCTCGATGCAGAAAATTTCCCCTGGAGATCCTGAGGGATTTGGGATTTGGGAGATTTGGGGTTTGGGATTTGAGGGATTTTGGGATTTGGGATTTGAGATTTGGGATTTGGGGTGGGATGAGCCAACATTCCGAGCTTGATCCCAATGCAGAGAATTCCCCTGGAGATCTGAGGGATTTGGGGATTGGGATTTGGGATTTTTGGGGTTTAGGATTTGGGATTTTGCGATTTGGGATTTTGGGATTTGGGATTTTTGGGATTTGGGGATTTGGGATTTGGGGATTTGGGATCTTTGGATTTGGGGTCTGGGATTTGAGATTTTGGGATTTGGGATTTGGCATTTTTGGGATTTTTAGGATTTGGGGATTTGGGGATTTGGGATTTTAGGATTTGGGGATTTGAGATTTTTGGGATTTTGGGATTTGGGAATTTGGGATTTTTCAGATTTTTGGGATTTTGGGGTCTGGGATTTGAGATTTTGGGATTTTGGATTTTTGGGATTTGGGATTTGGGGATTTGGGATTTTTGGAATTTTGAGATTCCCATCCAACCAAAGCCTTGAAACCGAAGGAATTCGTTAAATTTGTGGATTCATCTTTTGGGGTTTTGGTTCAATGATTTTTTTGGGGGATTTTGTGCCAGTCCAGGTGTTTAAATTTGGGATTTTCCTGGAATTCCCAGGGATATCCCGATGCCGCTGGTGAGCTCCGGGGTGGAGCACGGGAACCTCCGGGAGCTCGCCCTGGCCAGGATGAAGGACCTGGGCACTCAGGTGAACTTTATTATTTAATTAAAATAATTATTTAATTAATAATTTTAGTTTCATAATTATTAATAAAATAGAATTATTAATAATAATTATTATTATTGTAATAATTAATAAAGTTATTTAAATAATTTTAATACTTGTTTAATAATTGATGTAAAACATTTTTTAAAAATGTGAAAATTAAAAATAAAAAATTAATTAATAATAATTGAAAATGGGTAAACAAAATGTATTATAAAATAATGGCATTAATTTATAATAAAATAAAATTTAAATTAATTATTTAAATACTATAATATTATATAAAAAATATATGTTTATTTAGGTATAATAAAATAAATGTAAAATTAATGATTTAAAATGATAATAAAATGTTGTGTAAAGAATATATGTTTATTTATGTATAATAAAATTAATTTAATAATTTAATAATAATTTAAATATATAATGAAATATTTTATAAATAATCTATGACATAATTATATAAAAAATTTTAGAGTAATAATTAAAGATCTGTAATGAAATCTATTATAAATAATTTATATTGACTTATAATAAATTACTTAAAAATTAATAATATTGTTTATATTCTATTTATAAAAAATAAAGTTAATTTTAAATTGATCATAATTTAAAATCAACAATAAAATACATTATGAATAATTTATTGCATTTATTTACAATGAAAATTTTTTAATTATTAATAAAAATGTATGATAAAATATTTTATAACTGATTTATATTATACTTATAATAAATTTAAAATTAATAGTAATTCAAAATCTATTGTAAATAATTTTCTCATTTGTATTCATTTATAATAAAATAAATCTTAAACTAATAGTTAAAAACCTATAATAAAACATTTTATAAATAATAAAATATTGTATAAATAATTAATATCACATTGACTTAAAATAAATTTTAAAATCAATAATATATTAAAACCTATAATAAAATGTTTTATAAATAAAAAATATTTTATAAATAATTTGTATTACATTTACTGATAATAAAATAAATTTAAAATCAATACTTTAAACCTATAATAAAATGTTCTATAAATAAAAAATATTTTATAAATAATTTGTATTACATTTACTGATAATAAAATAAATTTAAAATTAATAATGCTTTAAAACCTACAATAAAATGTTTTATAAATAATAAAACATTTCATAAATAATTTGTATTACATTTACTTATAATAAAATAAATTTAAAATTAATAATACTTTAAAACCTATAATAAAATGCTTAAGATAATAAAACCATTTAATAAATAATTCATATACATTGACTTAAATAAAATTTAAAATCAATAATAACTTAAAACCTAATAATAAAATGTTTTATAAATAATAAAATGTTTTATAAATAATAAAACTTTTAATTAAAATAATTTGTATTAAATTTACTTATAATAAAGTAAACTTAAAATCAACAATAATTTAAAACCTATAATAAAATGTTTTATAGACAATAAAAACATTTTACTAATAATTTGTATTACATTTACTTATAATAAAATAAATTTAAAATGAGTAATACTTTAAAACCTATAATAAAATGTTGTATAAATAATAAAATGTTTTATAGATAATAAAACATTTTAGAAATAATTTGTATTACATTTACTTATAATAAAATAAATATAAAATCGATAATACTTCATAATCTATGGTAAAATGTTTTATAAATAATAAAACATTTTATAAATAATTTGTATTACAATTACTGATAATAAAATAAATGTAAAATGAATAATGCTTTAAAACCGATAATAAAATGTTTTATAGATAATAAAACATTTTATAAATAATTTGTATTACATTTGCTCATAATAAAATAAATATTAAATGAATAATCCTTTAAATCTATAATAAAATTTTTTATAAATAATAAAACATTTCATAAATAATTCATATTACATTGATTTAAAATCAATTTAAAATCAATAATAACTTAAAACCTATAATAAAATGTTTAATAAATAATAAAATGTTTTATAAGTAATAAAAATTTTAATAAATAATTTGCATTACATTTACTCATAATAAAATAAATTTAAAATAATAATACTTTAAAACCTATAAAAAACTGTTTTATAAACAATAAAACATTTCATAAATAATTTGTATTACATTTACTTATAATAAAATAAATTTAAAATTAATAATACTTTAAAACCTACAATAAAATGATTTATAAATAATAAAATGTTTTATAAATAATAAAAACATTTCATCAATAATTCATATTACATTGACTTAAAATAAATTTAAAATCAATAACTTAAAACTCAATAATAAAATGTTTTATAACCATATATCCCATTTACTTTTAATAAAATAAATTTTAAACTATTAATATTTTGAAAGCTTCCTCTTTTTTCCCCTCCCATTCCTGGTTTTTCCCCAGTGCCGCGACGTGAGGACGAGGGAGGTGGGAATTCAGGAGATCCACCACAAAGTGAGGCCCTACCAGGTAAAGAATCCCCCTTTTTCTTTTCCTTTAATCCCTGGAAATTTTGGGAATAAAAATGGGGAATTCAGAGCTTTTTTTTTGGGGTGAATTCCTGCCTTTTTTAGGAAAAAATAAAGATTGAATAGGGATTTATCTTGGAATTTATAGATGTATCTTCCTCTTTTCTCCTTTTCCTTTCCCCTTCTCCTTTTCCTTCTCTTTTTCCTTTTCCCCTTCTTTTCCTTTTTCCTTTCCCTTTCCCTTTCCCTTTCTTGGCTTTTTTCCATTTTTCCTTTTCCTTTTTCCTTTTCCTTCTACTTTTCTCCTTCTCCTTTTCCTTCTCCTTTTCCTTCTCTTTTTCCCCTTTTCCCCTTCTTTTCCTTTTTTTCCTTTCCCTTTTCGTTTTCCTTTATTTGCTCTTTTCCCTTTCCCCTTTTTCCCTTTTTTCCATTTTTCCTTTCCTTTCCTTTCCTTTCCTTTCCTTTCTCCTTTCTCCTTTCTCCTTTCTCCTTTCTCCTTTCTCCTTTTTCCTTCTCTTTTTCTTCTTTTTCCCCTTTTCCCCTCCTTTTCCTTTTTTTTCCTTTCCCTTTTCATTTTCCTTTTTTTCTTTTTCCTTTCCCCCTTTTTCATTTCCCCCTTTTTCTTTTTTTTCCTTTTTTTTCCTTTTTTTTTCCTTTTTTTCTCCTTTTTTCCTTTTTTCCTTTATTTCCTTTTTTCCTTTTTTCCTTCTTTTTTTCCTTTTTTTCCTTTTTTTTCTTTTTTTCCTTTTTTCCATTTTTCCTTTCCCCTTTTTCCTTTTTTTTCCTTTTTTTCTCTTTTTTTCCTCTTTTTTTTCTTTTTTTCCTTTTTTCCTTTTATCCATTTTTCCTTTCCCCTTTTTCCTTTTTTCCTTTCCTTTTTTCCTTTTTTCCTTTCCTTTTTTCCTTTCCTTTCCTTTCCTTTCCTTTCCTTTCCATCCTTTTCCTTCCCTTCCCTTCCCTTCCCTTCCCTTCCCTTCCCTTCCCCTTCTCCCCTTCCCCATTCCCATTCCCATTCCCATTCCCGTTTCCCAGGTGGAGCTGATCCGTCGGGATTACGTGGCCAACGGCGGCTGGGAGACGTTCCTGTCCTACGAGGATCCGGATCAGGACATCCTGGTGGGGCTCCTGCGCCTCCGGAAGCCGTCTCCGGAATCGTTCCGCCCGGAGCTGCGCGCCGGCGTCTCCGTGGTGCGCGAGCTCCACGTCTACGGCAGCGCCGTGCCCGTCAGCAGCCGCGATCCCTCCAAATTCCAGCACCAGGTATTCCCGGCATTCCAGGATTCCCAGGTTTTTCTGCGTTTCCAGCTCTTTTCCGGGAAAAAAATCGGGATTTTGTTGGGTTTTGTTCCGTTGATCTGAGTTACGGCACAGCCGGGATGGGATTTGAGCTCCTTCTTGCTGGAATTGTGGTGATTCCGAGGTTTTTTTCCCATGGGTATTCCCAACATTCCCAGATTTCCAAGTTTTCCCAGATTTCCAGCTCTTTCCCCAAAAAAATTGGGATTGTATTGAATTTTGTTCCGTTGTTCCATCTCTTCCCCAGAAAATCGGGATTTTATTCCATTTCACTCGGTTTCTCTGAGTTAAGGATGGGATCTGACCTCCTTTTTGCTGGAATTCTGTTGATTCCAAGGTTTTTTCCCCAACATCCCCGAATTTCCCAAATAATTCCCAAATTTCCAACTCTTTTCTGAAAAAAAAGGGATTTTGTTGGGTTTTGTTCCGTTGATCTGAGTTACGGCACAGCCGGGATGGGATTTGAGCTCCTTTTTGCTGGAATTGTGGTGATTCCAAGTTTTTTTCCAATGGAAAATTCCCGAATTTCCCTCTTTTTGCATCTTCATTCCCTCTCTTCCCAAAAATGGGATTTTTTTTTCAATTTCCCTCAGTTTCTCTGAGTTAAGGATGGGATTGGAGCTCCTTTTTGCTGGAATTCTGTTGATTCCCAGTTTTTTCCTGATGAGTGCCCCCAACATTCCCAGATTTCCAAATTTTCCCAGATTTCCAGCTCTTTCCCAAAAAAAATTGGGATTTTATTCAATTTCCCTCGGTTTCTCTGAGTTAAGGTTGGGATTTGAGCTCCTTCTTGCTGGAATTGTGGTGATTCCAAGTTCTTTTTCCCGTGGGTATTCCCAACATTCCCAGATTTCCAAGTTTTCCCAGATTTCCAGCTCTTTCCCCAAAAAAATTGGGATTGTATTGAATTTTGTTCCATTGTTCCAGCTCTTCCCCAGAAAATCGGGATTTTATTCCATTTCCCTCGGTTTCTCTGAGTTAAGGATGGGATCTGAGCTCCTTTTTGCTGGAATTCTGTTGATTCCAAGGTTTTTTTCCAATGGAAAATTCCCGAATTTCCCTCTCTTTTTACCCTTTCATTCCCTCTCTTCCCAAAAAAAAATCGGGATTTTATTGGATTTTGTTGATCTGAGTTACGGTGGAGCCGGGATGGGATTTGAGCTCCTTTTTGCTGGAATTCTGTTGATTCCAAGTTTTTTTCCAATGGAAAATTCCCGAATTTCCCTCTTTTTGCATCTTCATTCCCTCTCTTCCCATAAAAATCCATTTCCTCTCTTCCCAAAAATGGGAATTTTATTCCATTTCCCTCAGTTTCTCTGAGTTAAGGATGGGATCTGAGCTCCTTTTTGCTGGAATTCTGTTGATTCCAAGTCTTTTTTCCAATGGAAAATTCCCAAATTTCCCTCTGATTTTACCCCTTCATTCCCTCTCTTCCCATAAAAATCCATTCCCTCTTTTCCCAAAAAAAAATCGGGATTTTGTTGGGTTTTGTTCCGTTGATCTGAGTTACGGCGGAGCCGGGATGGGATCTGAGCTCCTTCTTGCTGGAATTCTGTTGATTCCCAGTTTTTTCCCGATGAGTGCCCCCAACATTCCCAGATTTCCAAGTTTTCCCAGATTTCCAGCTCTTTCCCCAAAAAAATTGGGATTGTATTGAATTTTGTTCCATTGTTCCATCTCTTCCCCAGAAAATCGGGATTTTATTCCGTTTCACTCGGTTTCTCTGAGTTAAGGATGGGATCTGAGCTCCTTTTTGCTGGAATTCTGTTGATTCCAAGGTTTTTTTCCAATGGAAAATTCCCGAATTTCCCTCTCTTTTTACCCTTTCATTCCCTCACTTCCCAAAAAAAAATCGGGATTTTATTGGATTTTGTTCCGTTGATCTGAGTTACGGCGGAGCCGGGATGGGATTTGAGCTCCTTCTTGCTGGAATTCTGGTGATTCCAAGTCTTTTTTCCAATGGAAAATTCCTAAATTTCCCTCTTTTTGCATCTTCATTCCCTCTCTTCCCAAAAAAATCCATTCCCTCTCTTCCCAAAAAAAAAAAAATCGGGATTTTGTTGGGTTTTGTTCCGTTGATCTGAGTTACAGCGGAGCCGGGATGGGATTTGAGCTCCTTCTTGCTGGAATTCTGTTGATTCCCAGTTTTTTCCCGATGAGTGCCCCCAACATTCCCAGATTTCCAAATTTTCCCAGATTTCCAGCTCTTTCCCAAAAAAAATTGGGACTTATTCAATTTCCCTCAGTTTCTCTGAGTTAAGGATGGGATTTGAGCTCCTTTTTGCTGGAATTTTGTCGCTTCCCAGTTTTTTTTCCCCCGATGGAAAATTCCCAAATTTCCCCTCTGGTTTTCCCTTCTCATTCCCTCTCTTCCCAAAAAAAAAAACTGGAATTCTATTGAATTTTGTTCCATCACTCCAAGGTTTTTAAAAAATTCCTTGAGAATCTAAAAATTCCCAGGGATTCTCTGGGAATTCCTTCCCAAATCCCTGCCCCTCTCCCAGGGAATTCCCTCCATTCCCAGCTCTCCCAGCCTGGAATTGGATCCATCCCCATCCCAAAGGAATTCTGGGAATTCCCTGGGAATTGGGGACTCCAGGCAGGGTCTCCCTTCCCTTTGCCATCCCAGAATTCCATAAAAACCCCTCGGGATGGATCCTGAGTGTCCTCGATCCCAGAATCCCAGGATGCTTTGGGTGGGATCCATGGAGCTCCAATCCCATCCCATTCCACCCCCACCATCCCAGGCTGCTCCGACCTTTCCCTTGGACACTCCCAGGGATTTTTTGGGAATTCCAGCCCCGTCAGCCACTGGAAATTCCAAAATGAGGAAAAAATTCCCAATTCCAGGACCATTCCCACCCCAAAAATCCGGATTTTTTCAGAACCCAAATCTTCCCATCCCGACCTCGCTCTTGGCTTCTATTTTGACCAAATTCCCCATTTTTTTTCCCTGTTTTCCTGCCATTCCAGGGCTTTGGAATGCTGCTGATGGAGGAGGCGGAAAGGATCGCCCGGGAGGAGCACGGAGCGCGGAAAATCGCCGTCATTTCCGGTATTTTTGGGTTTTCCTTAATTTTTTTTTTTCGGATATTTTTGATCTGAATCCCGAAATATTCCCGGTGCTGGGATCGGGGGAGGATCATCCGGAATTATCCTGGAGAAAAACCTGAAGTTTTCCTTTTTTTCCATTTTATTTCTTTGGGAATTCCTTCTTTCCTTCCACATTCCCAGCTCCAAAAAAAAAAAATCCCTCCCAAATCCCGAATTTCTGAGATGAAATTGGGTGGGAATTGTTTAGAAAAATCCGATCCATGAGGAAACCAAGGCGATTTCTCTCCTGGGAATTCGGAGTTCCCAAAAGGTGGAAGCGGGGTTGGATCCCAGCATTTTCCAGGGATTTAGATGGAAATTCTCCTTCCTTCCATGGGAATCTGAAATTCCGGGTTTCAACCTCGTTCTCCGTGCTCTGAGTGTGGAATTCGTGCTTGTATCCCGAATTTCCTCCTTTCTTGCAATCCAAGAATTCCTGGATTTATCCCCGGCGGGATTTGTCCGTCTCCGAAGATTTGTTCTCCTCCCTGGTTTCCTGGGATTTTCCCTGGAATTTGGGAACCGGAATTTGGATCCCTGCTCCGGGATCCATGGGAAAAACAGCAGGGATTCCCTTGGAAAAGCTCATCCAAGCCCAGCTTCCCAAATCAACATCCTTGTGCTTCCTGGTCGATTTCCTCGGGAAAAATCCCGGATTTTTCCAGCAGGCTCTTCCCAAAAAAATCGTTCTGATGGGAATTAACGGATCCAGCTGAATTCAAGGCTTTTCCAGCTCTTTAATTTTGGGAGAGGAAGGGGGAAAAATGCAGCGGGATTTTCCAGGATCGCTCGGAATTCCCGAACAAAGGGGAAGCAGAAGTCCCCTGATCCAGGGAATGAGCCAGGAATGATTCCGGGATCTGGGAATGATTTCCAGGAGCTGGGAATGATCCCAGCTCCTCCCAGTATTCCCAGTTAAACGTCCCTTCGCCGGGAGAGGACCACAGGGAGAACTGCCTGGGACAGACGGGCCGGGAGCGCCTCGGGAGGGAAAACGAGGATCGGGAAATTCGGGATTTGGGGAAGTCGGGGATGGGAGCTGGGATGGGCCAGGGGTGTCCGATGTGAGGCCGGGGGAACCTCGGGAATGGAGAAAGCTTGGATGCTGAGATCCCTGGATGCCGTTTTCCCTGGATTCTGATACCCTGGATTCTGATATCCCTGGATTCCGTTATTCCTGGATGCTGATATCCCTGGATTCCGTTATCCCTGGATATTGATATCCTGGATTCCGTTATTCCTGGATTCTGATATCCCTGGATTCCGTTATTCCTGGACTCCAATATCCTAGATTCTGATATCCATGGGTGTTGTTTCCCCTGGATTCCATTATCCCTGGATGCTGATATCCCTGGATTCCATTATCCCTGGATTCTGTTATCCCTGGATTGTGATATCCCTGGATTCCAAAATCTCTGGACACTGATATCCCTGTATTCCATGATCCCTGGACATTGATATTCCTGGATTCCGATATCCCTGGATTCCGATATCCTGGATTCTGTTATTCCTGGATTCCAATATCCTGGATTCCGTTATCCCTGGATATTGATATCCTGGATTCCATTATCCCTGGATTCCGATATCCTGGGATATTGATATCCCAGGATATTGATACCCTGGATTCTGTTTTCCCTGGATATTGATACCCTGGATTCTGTTTTCCCTGGATTCCATTTTCCCTGGATTCTGATACCCCTGGATATTGATATCCCCGGATGTTGCTACCCCTGGATTCCGATATCCCGGGATATTTCGAATATCCCAGATATTCCCAACCCCTTCCCATCTCCAGCTCCCTCCTTCCCCAAAAACCTTCCCCTGACCCACTCAGGACAACCATTCCCAGTAAAATCCTGGGACTGGGACCCTTTTCCCGGGATTCCGAGCCGTTCCAGCGGGAATTTCCCCCTCCCCCATCCAAAGGAGCGAGTTTTTAATTTATTTCCTCATTGGAGGCAATTTTCCGCTCGAGCGGCTCCTTTGTGCTGGGGCTCGGGATCGGAATTCCAGCCGGGAACGGCAAACCCCGGAGGCTTCGCTCCATTATCCCAAAATCCCTGCTTTTCCATTTCTTTTCCATTCGTTTTTTGCTATTTCTTTTTTCCATCTTTTTTCCGTTTGTTTTCCCATTTGTTTTTCTTTTTTTAATTTGGTTTTTTCCATTTGTTTTTTTCTTTTTTTTCCCTTTTTCTTTATTTATTTTCCCATTTTTTTCCCTTATTTGTTTTTCCATTTGTTTTTAATTTCTTGTCCATTTTTTATGGTTTTTTCCATTTATTTTTCCATTTTTATCCGTTTGTTTTCCATTTGTTTTTCCTTTTTTAATTCGGTTTCTTCCATTTGTTCTTCCATTTGTTTTTAATTTCTTGTCCATTTCTTATGGTTTTTTCCATTTATTTTTCCATTTTTTTCCATTTGTGTTTCCTTTTTTTAATTTGTTTTTTTCCATTTGTTTTCCATTTGTTTTTCCTTTTTTTGCCCCATTTGTTTTCCATTTTTTTCTATTTATTTTTTCCTTTTTTTATTTGTTTTTTTAATTTGTTTTTTCCTTTTTTTTAATTTCATTTTCCATATTTTTCCCATTTGTTTTTCCATTTTTTCCCATTATTTCTTTTTCCATTTTGTTTTCCATTTGTTTTTCCTTTTTTATTTGTTTTTTCTATTTGTTTCTCCATTTATTTTTCCATTTTTTCTATTTGCTTTCCCATTTGTTTTCCTTTTTTTCCCCTTTTTTTTCCATTTCTTTTCCATTTTTAAAATTTTTTTTCCATGTTGTTTTCCATTTTTTTCCATTTGTTTTTCCTTTTTTTTAATTTGTTTTTTTCCGTTTGTTTTTCCATTTCTTTTTAATTTCTTTTCCATTTATTTTTCCATATTTTTTCCATTTGTTTTTCCTTTTTTACCCCATTTGTTTTCCATTTTTTTCCATTTTTTTTTCCTTTTTTTAATTTGGTTTTTTCCATTTGTTTTTCCATTTTTTAAAAATTTCTTTCCCATTTTTAAAATATTTTTTCCATTTATTTTTCCATGCTTTCCATTTGTTTTTCCGTTTTTCCCATCTGTTTCTCCATTTGATTTTTCCATTTCTTTTTTCCCATTTTTTCCATTGTTTTTCCATTTCTTTTCAATTTTTTTCCCATTTCTTTCCCTTTTTTTTTCCATTTATTTTTCCATTTTTCCCCATTGGTTTTTCATTTATTTTTCCTTTTTTTTCCCATTTTTCCATTTATTTTTTTCCCTTTTTTTTCCCATTTTTCCATTTATTTTCCCCTTTTTTTCCCATTTTTTCAATTTCTTTTTTTCCCTTTTTTCCCCATTTTTTCCATTTATTTTTTTCCTTTTTTCCCCCATTTTTCCCATTTCTTTTTCCATTCTTTTTTTTTTCCATTTCTTTTTCTTCCCCTTCCAAAAATTCCCCCCAAACTTAAATGAAAAAAATCCCAAAATCCACCCCAAAAAGGTGCTGAAAATAAAAGGAATTCGAGGAATCCTTAAGGAATTTTCAAATTCCTTCCTTTTCCTTCCCTTTTCCCCATTCCCCATCCCAAAAAAACCCCCCAAAATCCACGATTCCCGAATTTAATTTGGGTTTTTCTAATTAAGAAAAATCAGATTAACGAGGAAACCTCGGGAATTCCCAGCAGTTGGAATTCTCAGAGCTCTGAGCTTTTTTTTTCTCCTCACAAAACCTATGAAATTCCCTCTTTTCCATGGAATTCCTGCGGATTTCACGGATCCGGGGGGGAGGAATAACGGGATCAGAGGATCAAGGACAATTCCCTGTCCCTAAAACCTTTCCTGTCACCTCCTCCGTGGCTCCTCTGGGAATTCATTCCAGGCTTGACATCCCATAATTATCCCTGGCTGACCCCGATCCCGGAGCAAACAATTCAGCTGTTCCCTTAAAATAGAAAATCCTGGGAATTCTGGGTCTCCCAAGTGGGATTTGTGGGATGGGATCCCAAAAAATCCAAATTTTTCAGGATTTTTTTGTGTCTCGCCTCGAGCGGCACTGAAGGGTTCTGGGGTTGTCCTTGGATTTTGGGGAGATCCAGAATTCCTTGGAAAAGAATTCCAAGGAAATTCCTTGGGAAATGGCACCAGGGATGGGTGTGGGAAGTGCAGGAATGAATTTGGGAATACCGGGAAAAATCCCAAAATTCCCAGTATTCTGGATCTTTTGGGTTCTCCCTGAAGGGTTTTGGGGTTGTCCTTGGATTCTGGGAAGATCCAGAATTCCTTGGAAAAGAATTCCTGGAAAATTCCTTGGGAAGCAGCACTAGGGATGGGTGTGGGAAGTGCAGGAATGAATTTGGGAATGCTGGGGAAAATCCCAAAAATCCAAATATTTTGTGTTCCCCTGGAGGGTTCTGGGGTTGCCCTTGGATTCTGGGGAGATCCAGAATTCCTTGGAAAAGAATTCCATGGAAATTCCTTGGGAAACGGCACCAGGGATGGGAAATGTGGGAATGAATTTGGGAATTCTGGGACTCAGTGACTCCAAACTGGGATTCAGCGAGTCCAAACTGGGATTGAGTGACTCCAAACTGGGATTCAGCAAATCCAAACTGGGATTCAGTGACTCCAAACTGGGATTGAGTGAATCCAAACTGGGACTGAGTGAATCCAAACTGGATTGAGCCAATCCAAACTGGGATTGAGCCAATCCAAACTGGGACTGAGTGAATCCAAACTGGGATTCAGCGAATCCAAACTGGGATTGAGTGACTCCAAACTGGATTGAGCCAATCTAAACTGGGCTTCAGCCAATCCAAACCGGGATCGAGTGACTCCAAATGGATTAAGCCAATCCAAACTGGGATTGAGTGAATCCAAACTGGGATTCAGTGACTCCAAACTGGGATTGAGCCAATCCAAACTGGGATTGAGTGACTCCAAACTGGGATTGAGTGAATCCAAACTGGGACTGAGTGAATCCAAACTGGGATTGAGCCAATCCAAACTGGGATTGAGCCAATCCAAACTGGGATTGAGCCAATCCAAACTGGGATTGAGTGACTCCAAACTGGGATGCAGTGACTCCAAACTGGGATTGAGTGAATCCAAACTGGGATTGAGCCAATCCAAACTGGGATTCAGCCGGAGAAGCTCCCAGGAGGCTCCTCCAAGGCCAAGGCACAAGCTGAGCCTGCAAATCCCACTAAGCCCAGCTCAGTAAATCCCAGGCTCTGTGCTGAGTCCGTCACCATTCCTGGTTTGCGCTGCAGGAGGGCCTGGATTGAATTCGCTCCCGCGGGAGCTCCGGCCTCAGCCACCTTTTCCTCTCCTTCCCCTCGGAATTCCATCCCGTTAAACCAGGCCTGGCTCTGAGCGGGGTTTGATCCTCCCTGTCCCTGCCAGGAGCTCATTTCCAGACCAGGATGATCCCGCTCCTCTCCTTCTCCTTGGAATTTCATCCTTTAAACCAAGCCTGGCTCTGAGCGGGGTCTGATCATCCCAGCTTCATTTCCGCCCTCGTGATGATCCCGTTCCTCTCCTTCTCCTGGGAATTTCATCCCGTTAAGCCAGGCCTGGCTCCGAGCGGGATCTGATCCTCCCAGTCCGTGCCAGGAGCTCATTTCCATCCTCAGCCACCCTTTCCTGTCCTTCTGCTTGGAATTTTATCCCGTTAGACCAGGCCTGGCTCTGAGCGGGGTCTGATCCATCCCAGCTGAATTTCCAAGCTTGGGATGATCCCTCTCCACTCCTTCCCCTTGGAATTTCATCCTTTAAACCAGGCCAGGCTCCAAGTGGGGTCTGATCATCCCGGCTTCATTTCCACGCTTGTGATGATCCCTTTCCTCTTTTTCCCCTGGGAATTTTATCCCGTTAAGCCAGGCCTGGCTCCGAGCGGAGTCTGAGACACGTGACATCCCAGTCCCTGCCAGGAGCTCATTTCCATGCTTGGGATGATCCCTTTCCTCTCCTTCCCCTTGGAATTTCATCCTTTAAACCAGGCCTAGCTCGGAGCCGTGTCTGATCCGCGCGGTGACGTCGTGGCTCCATTTCCACGCTCGGGATGATCCCTTTCCTCTCCCTCTCCTGGGAATTTTATCCCGTTAAGCCAGGCCTAGCTCCAAGCGGTGTCTGATCCGCGCAGTGACATCATGGCTCCATTTCCACGCTCGGGATGATCCCTTTCCTCTCCCTCTCCTGGGAATTTCATCCTTTACGCTCGGGATGATCCCTTTCCTCTCCCTCTCCTGGGAATTTCATCCTTTAAACCAGGCCTAGCTCCAAGCAGTGTCTGATCTGCACGGTGACATCATGGCTCCATTTCCACGCTCAGGATGATCCCTTTCCTCTCCTTCCCCTTGGAATTTCATCCTTTAAACCAGGCCTAGCTCGGAGCCGTGTCTGATCCGTGCGTTGACGTCGTGGCTCCATTTCCACGCTCGGGATGATCCCTTTCCTCTCCCTCTCCTGGGAATTTCATCCTTTAAACCAGGCCTAGCTCCAAGCAGTGTCTGATCTGCACGGTGACATCATGGCTCCATTTCCACGCTCAGGATGATCCCTTTCCTCTCCTTCCCCTTGGAATTTCATCCTTTAAACCAGGCCTAGCTCGGAGCCGTGTCTGATCTGCGCAGTGACGTCATGGCTCCATCCCGGCTTCTTTTCCACGCTCGGGATGATCCCTTTCCTCTCCCTCTCCTGGGAATTTTATCCCGTTAAGCCAGGCCTGGCTCCGAGCGGTGTCTGATCCGCGCGGTGACGTCACGGCTCCATCCCGGCTTCATTTCCACGCTCGGGATGATCGCTCTGCCCCCGGCCCCGGCGCCATTCGGGGGCTCTCAAGGAGAAAATTGAGGTGGCCGCGGGCCAGGGATGATCCACGGCCGAGCGCGCCGGGAACGGAGCTGCCGGGGGAGGAGAGGGAGGGCTGGAATCCTCACGGGAGAAGGGAGGAGCGGGGGATGGCGGCTTTGGGATCGTCCCAGGAGCTGGGAAAAGCTGGGAAAAAAAAATCCAGAATTTATTCTGGGATTGGTTTAACTCCGTGAATTCCTGGTGATGTCAGGCGGCTCCGGCTTGGGATCATCCCAAAAGCTGGGAAAAAGAGCTGGGATTGATTGATTTTAACTCTGTGAGTTCCTGGTGATGTCAGGAAGCTCCAGCTCCTTCACTGGGATCATCCCAAAAGGTGGGAAAATCCATCCAGAATTTATTCTGGGATTAATTGGTTTTAACTCCGTGAATTCCTGGTGATGTCGGTCAGCTCCAGCTCGGGATCATCCCAAAAGCTGGGAAAAGCTGGGGAAAAAAATCCAGAATTTATTCTGGGATCGATTTATTTTTACTCTGTGAATTCCTGGTGATGTCAGGCGGTTCCAACTTAGGATCATTCCAGGAGCTGGGAAAAGCTGGGAAAAAAGAGCTGGGATTGATTTGTTTTAACTCCCTGAATTCCTGGTGATGTCAGGAAGCTCCAGCTCCTTCACTGGGATCATCCCAAAAGGTGGGAAAATCCATCCAGAATTTATTCTGGGATTAATTGGTTTTAACTCCGTGAATTCCTGGTGATGTCGGGCAGCTCCAGCTCGGGATCATCCCAAAAGCTGGGAAAAGCTGGGGAAAAAAATCCAGAATTTATTCTGGGATCGATTTATTTTTACTCTGTGAATTCCTGGTGATGTCAGGCGGTTCCAACTTAGGATCATTCCAGGAGCTGGGAAAAGCTGGGAAAAAAAGCTGGGATTAATTGATTTTAACTCCCTGAATTCCTGCTGATGTCAGGAAGCTCCAGCTCCTTCACTGGAATCATCCCAAAAGGTGGGAAAATCCATCCAGAATTTATTCTGGGATTAATTGGTTTTAACTCCGTGAATTCCTGGTGATGTTGGGCAGCTCCGGCTCGGGATCATCCCAAAAACTGGGAAAAACTGGGAAAAGAGCTGGGATTAATGGATTTTAATTCTGTGAATTCCTGGTGATGTCGGGCAGCTCCAGCTCGGGATCATCCCGGGAACAGAAACCTGGAAGAGCCGGGATTAATTTATTTTAACTCCATGAATTCCTGGTGATGTCGGGCGGTTCCAACTTAGGATCATTCCAGGAGCTGGGAAAAGCTGGGAAAAAAGCTGGGATTAATTGGTTTTAACTCCATGAATTCCTGGTGATGTCAGGCAGCTCCAGCTCAGGATCATCCCAGGAGCTGGGAAAAGCTGGGAAAATCCACCCAGAACTTGGGTGCTCCCCACCTTCTCCGCTCGGAGCAGGAATTCATTTGGAAAAGCTGGGATTTATCCGGAGAGGTCGTGAAGGATTTTTCCCCTCCTGGTTATTTTTGCCTTCTGAGCCACCCGAGGGTGGATCCCTGGCTCAGAATTCCCAGAAAATCCATCCCTGGAAGCGTCCAAGGCCAGGCTGGAGCAGTGAAGGACATTCCAAGGTCCATCCTGATGGAAAAGCTCTCGGGATCGCTGAGTTCATCATCCCGGAGCCCACGGGGGGAAAAAAAACGATGGATCACGGATGCCTCACACGCTCGGTGACTCATCCCAAATCCATCTCCGGGGCTTGGATATTCCAACCAAAACCTCTGGAGAATAAAACCTCCCAATAACACGGATCGTGACGGATTCGGGGGTGAGGAGCCGACGGCAGAAATTCCTTAAGTCCTCGTGGAAATTACGGAATTCGCTCCTAAATATTTCGTTTTGCTGGGATTGGAGGTTGGGAGATCGATGAGACGGAATTTCCCCGTCTGGAATCTCTAGGATGGGTCTCAACTCCAAAAATCAGTTCTGGAATTCCACTTTTTGTCGTTCCGTCGGTTTTATTCCCAAAAAAAAATGCCGGGTTTTTTCTTCCCTGGTTTTTATTTCTCCGGCTGAGAATCAGGAAGGTTTTAAATTCTGTTTGTATTCCCATCAAATCCAGTCTGGATTTAGGCAGAGCAGGGATTTTTGGGAGCCTGGAGGGTGATTCCAGGGGTATCCCAAGATTTTCTGCCCATGGATCAAGGATCAGAACCAATCCCATCTCGGATCTCCGAGGCTGAAAAGTCGGATCAGCCCCATCGGGAAAGTTCTGCATTTCTTTGTATTGCCATCAAATCCAGTCTGGATTTAAGCGGAGCAGGAATTTTTGGGAGCCTGGAGGGCAATTCCAGGGGTATCCAAGATTTCCAGCCCATGGATCAGTGTTTGGAATTAATCCCGTCTCAGATCTCCAGGATCAGCCCCATCAGGAAGGTTCTTATCCCATCAAATCCAGTCTGGATTTAGGCAGAGCAGGGATTTTTGGGAAGCTGGAGGGCGATTCCAAGGATATCCAAGATTTCCAACCCATGGATCAGGGATCAGAACCAATCCCATCTCAGCATTCCCATCAAATCCAGCCTGGATTTCCACAGTGAGGTTTAAAAACAAATCAAAAACCGCTCCCAGGGCTGTGATTTAAAGCAGATTTAAAGACATTAATTGGAGTTTAATTATCTTTCAAATAATTAATATCGGACTCCGATTTCCTGCTCTGAGGTTTCCCAGAATTTGGGGCTGCCCCTGGAAGTGTCCAAGACCAGGTTGGATGAGGCTTGGAGCAACCTGGGACAGTGGAAGGAATTTTAAGGCCCTTTCCAACCCAAACCATTCCGGGATATTGGGAAAGATTCCCAAAATCTCGTTTTCCAAGGATTTTTATCTCCTCAGTGTCTTCGGGAACTTCCAGGAAAATGTTGCAAATTCCCTGATTTCAAACACAAATCTTTGCTGGGGGGGGATCGTTCCTCAATTCCTTAAATTCAAGGACTTTTCCGGGGTTGCTTCGACATTCCCAGGTTTTTTTAGCAGTGTTAAAAAGTGGGATTTTCCCCCTTTTTTGGTCGTGATAAGGCAGATTTTGGTTATCTTGGCCATCCTGAATCCCATGGCTGTCCCAAATCCCTTTGGCCATCCTGAATTCCCTGGCCATCCCAAATCCCTGTGGCCATCCCAAATCCCTGTGGCCATCCCAAATCCCTATGGTCATTCCGAATTCCCCATGGCCATCCCGAATCCCTGTGGCCATCCCAAATCCCTGTGGTCATCTCTAATCCCCGTGGCCATCCCAAATTTGGCCACCCCAAATCCCGTGGCCATCCCAAATCCCCGTGGCCATCCCAAATTTGGCCATCCCAAATTCCCCATGGTCATCCCAAATCCTTGTGGCCATCCTGAATCCCCATGGCCATCCTGAATTCCTCGTGGCCATCCCAAATTTGACCATCCCAAATCCCCATGACCATCCCGAATCCCTATGGTCATTCCGAATTCCCCATGGCCATCCCAAATCCCTATGGCCATCCCAAATCCCTGTGGCCATCCCAAATCCCCATGGCCATCCCGAATTTGGCCACCCCAATCCCCGTGACCATCCCAAATTCCTGTGGCCATCCCAAATCCCCGTGACCATCCCAAATTCCTGTGGCCATCCCAAATCCCTATTTAGGAAATATTTGGGGGTCATTTTAACCAAACCTGTCCAAGCAGCTCCAGGGGGCAGGAAGGGGTTCCCAGAGTGATTCCATTCCCATTCCTGGAGAGTTTTGGAGTTTCCAGGAATGCTGGAGAGGGGTCAGAGGAATTTCCTCAGGTGTTCCCCAATTTTGGGGTCCTGTGTGGGTTTTCCAAGCTCTTCCCAACTTCTGGAATGGAGGAAATTTCAGCTCTGGGGTTCAGGTGCCTTTTCCACACCGGGAATGGATCCAGTTTGGAATCAGGGAATGAATCCAGGAGTGGTTTGGGTTGGGATGGACCTCGAAGAGCATCCAGGGACACGGGGATTCGGGATGGGAATTTTTTGGGATCTGAAACCACTCGGGAGCTCCTGAAATGTGGATTTAGGAAATATTTGAGGGTCCTTTTAACCAAACCTGTCCGAGCAGCTCCAGGGGGAAAGGAAGGGGTTCCCAGGGTGATTCCATGCCCATTCCAGAGAGTTTTGGAGTTTCCAGGAAGGCTGGAGAGGGATCAGAGGAATTTCCTCAGGTGTTCCCCAAATTTTGGTTTTTTGTGGGTTTTCCAAGCTCTTCCCAGATTCTGGAATGGGGGCATGAGGAAATTTCAGCTCTGGGGTTCAGGTGCCTTTTCCACACCTGAAATGGATCCAGTTTGGAACCAGGGAATGAATCCAGGCGTGGTTTGGGTTGGGATGGACCTCGAAGAGCATCCGGGGACACGGGGATTCGGGGTGGGAATTTTTTGGGATCTGAAACCACTCGGGAGCTCCTGAAATGTGGATTTAGGAAATATTTGAGGGTCCTTTTAACCAAACCTGTCCGAGCAGCTCCAGGGGGAAAGGAAGGGGTTCCCAGGGTGATTCCATGCCCATTCCAGAGAGTTTTGGAGTTTCCAGGAAGGCTGGAGAGGGATCAGAGGAATTTCCTCAGGTGTTCCCCAAATTTTGGTTTTTTGTGGGTTTTCCAAGCTCTTCCCAGATTCTGGAATGGGGGCATGAGGAAATTTCAGCTCTGGGGTTCAGGTGCCTTTTCCACACCTGAAATGGATCCAGTTTGGAACCAGGGAATGAATCCAGGCGTGGTTTGGGTTGGGATGGACCTCGAAGAGCATCCGGGGACACGGGGATTCGGGGTGGGAATTTTTTGGGATCTGAAACCACTCGGGAGCTCCTGAAATGTGGATTTAGGAAATATTTGAGGGTCCTTTTAACCAAACCTGTCCGAGCAGCTCCAAGGGGCAGGACGGGATTCCCAGGGTCGTTCCATGCCCATTCCGGAGAGTTTTGGAGTTTCCAGGGATGCTGGAGAGAGCAAGGGCGGGGAAGAGGCTCCCGGAGAACGTTCGGAGGAAATTGGATTGCGCCCACTCGAGCACCTGGAGTGGAGCTGAGCTCATTCCCGGGAATTCCTGGAATCATTCCGGGGGTTTCGAGGGTCCTTCAGATCCCGGTGACGATCCCGCAGCTGGGCCCTCGGCCTTTGTTGTGTTTGGGATTCGCAATTCCCAGTTTTTCCGCGCCGGTTCCGTTCCCAGCACAAAGGAGGACGTGGGGCACAGTCCAGGGTGGATGGAGCAGCTGCCTGAATTAGCACCGTAATTAGTCCGGCTGTTAACGAGCGAACGCCCCCGCTCCTTCCAGCACTTCCTGCCCAGGCCTGGCTTTAAAAATTAACATTAATTAATTAATTAATGGAATTGAAGCTCGCTGTTCTCTTCCTCACTGAGCATGGAGAGGCCGAGCTCCTTCCAGCACTTCCTGCCCAGGCCTGGCTTTAAAAGTTAACATTAATTAATTAATTAATGGAATTAAAGCTCGCTGTTCTCTTCCTCACCGAGCGTGGAGAGGCCGAGCTCCTTCCAGCGCTTTCTGCCTAGGCCTAGCTTTAAAAATTAATTAATTAATTAACAGAATTAAACCTCGTCGTTCTCCTCGTTGAGTGTGGAGAGGCCGAGCTCCTTCCAGCACTTCCTGCCCAGGCCTAGCTTTAAAAGTTAGCATTAATTAATTAATTAACAGAATTAAACCTCATTGTTCTCCTCGTTGAGTGTGGAGAGGCCGAGCTCCTTCCAGCGCTTCCTGCCCAGGCCTGGCTTTAAAAATTAACAATTAATTAATTAATTAACAGAATTAAACCTCGTTGTTCTCCTTTTTGAGTGTGGAGAGGCCGAGCTCCTTCCAGCGCTTCCTGCCCAGGCCTGGCTTTAAAAGTTAACATTAATTAATTAATTAACGGAATTAAAGCTCGCTGTTCTCTTCCTCACTGAGCATGGAGAGGCCGAGCTCCTTCCTGCCCAGGCCTGGCTTTAAAAGTTAACATTAATTAATTAATTAACAGAATTAAACCTCATCGTTCTCCTCCTCGCTGAGCATGGAAAGGACAAGCTCCTTCCAGCACTTCCTGCCCAGGCCTGGCTTTAAAAGTTAACATTAATTAATTAATTAACAGAATTAAACCTCGTTCTCCTCCTCCTCGCAGGTGTGGGCACCAGGAATTACTACCGGAAGATCGGCTACGAGCTGGAAGGGCCCTACATGGTGAAAAGCTTGGAATGATGATCCCGGAGATCCTTCCAGTTGGGAAGAACACAACGTTTATCCCGGGAATGTCGCTAATCCCGGGAATAAAACCCAGGACTTGCTTCTGCCAGAGCTCCGGAGTTGGATTTGATGATCCCGGTGGTCGTTCCCAATTCCATGATTTTATGGAATGGATTTTTGGGGATTCAATGATCCCGGTGGTTGCTCCCAATTCCATGATTTTATGGAATGGATTTATGCCGATTCAATGATCCTGGTGGTTGTTCCCAATTCCATGATTTTATGGAATAGATTTTCGGGGATTCAGTGATCCCGGTAGTTGTTCCCAATTCCATGGTCTTATGGAATGGATTTACGCTGGTTTGTTGATCCCATTGGTTGTTCCCAATTCCATGATTTTATGGAATGGATTTTTGGCCAATTCCATGATTTTATGGAATGGATTTTGGCCAATTTGATGATCTTGGAGGTCCCTCCCAATTCCATGATTTTACGGAATGGATTTTTGGGGATTCAGTGATCCCGGTGGTCGTTCCCAATTCCATGATTTTGTGGAATGGATTTCTGCCAATTCGATGATCCCAGTGGTCGCTCCCAATTCCACGATTTCCTCATCTCTGGAAAAAAGGGATGGGCTCTGATGGAATGAAAATTCGGGATTTAGGGATCCTTCGGAGCGGCCTGGTGGGAAAAACCCCATTTTTTCTGATGCTGTCGCCTTTTCTTGGTTCTGCGTTAAAATTTGGCTTTTTATTCTGGATGTCAATAAATTCTACGCTTATTTATTTAAACCTGGGCTCAGCTCCTTCTGTCCATCCCAAATTTGATCCTTTCCCTGGTTTTGGGGAGGGTTTAATTCCAGGTTTTGGAGAGGGTTTAATCCTAGTTTTGGGGATTAATCCCTGGTTTTGGGGAGGATTTAATTCCAGGTTTTGGGGAGGGTTTGGTCCCTGGTTTTGGGGAGGGTTTGATCCCTGGTTTTGGGGAAGGTTTGATCCCTGGTTTTGGGGAAGGTTGGATCCCTGGTTTTGGGGAAGGTTGGATCCCTGGTTTTGGGGAAGGTTGGATCCCTGGTTTTGGGGAAGGTTGGATCCCTGGTTTCAGGAATTAATCCCTGGTTTTGGGAAGGATTTAGTCCCTGGTTTTGGGGAGGATTTGATCCCTGGTTTTGGGGAGGATTTGATCCCTGGTTTTGGGGAGGATTTGATCCCTGGTTTTGGGGAGGGTTTAATCCCTAGTTTTGGAGAGGGTTTAATCCTGGTTTTGGGGATTAATCCCTGGTTTTGGGGAGGATTTAATTCCAGGTTTTGGGGAGGGTTTGATCCCTGGTTTGGGGGAAGGTTTGATCCCTGGTTTCAGGAATTAATCCCTGGTTTTGGGAAGGATTTAGTCCCTGGTTTTGGGGGGGATTTGATCCCTAGGTTGGGGGTGGGGGGATTTGATCCCTGGTTTTGGGGAGGATTTGATCCCTGGTTTTGGGGGGGGGTTTAATCCTTGGTTTTGGGGGGAGTTTAATCCTTGGTTTTGGGGTAGGATTTGGCCCCTGATTTTGAGGTTTGATCCTTGGTTTTGGGGGGGTGGGGTGTTGATCCCTGGTTTTGGGAGGGGTTTGACCCCTGGTTTTGGGAATTAATCCCCGGTTTTGGGGGGAGATTTAATCCCTGGTTTTTGGAGGGGGTTGATCCCTGGTTTTGGGGGGGGTTTGGTCTCTGGTTTTGGGGAGGGTTTGGTCTCTGGTTTTGGGGTTTAAGCCCTGGTTTTGAGAAGGGTTTAATCCCTGGTTTTGGGGAGGGTTTAATCCCTGGTTTTTGGAATTAATCCCTGGTTTTGGGGAGGGTTTAATCCCTGTTTTTTTGGGGGGGGTTGATCCCTGGTTTTGGGGAAGGTTTGGTCTCGGGTTTGGGGTTTAATCCCTGGTTTTGGGGAGGGTTTAATCCCTGGTTTTTGGTTAAACACTCCATTCCAATTAAACACCAGAAGAATTCCAATTAAACCCCCAAAAAACACCAAAAAAATCTCCAGTTAAACTCAAGAAGGGGCTCTGAGGTCTCCATGGATTCTTCTCCAGGTGAACATTCCCAGCTCCTGGATCCTTCTCCAGGTGAACACCCCAAGCTCCTGGAAAGGGCTCTGAGGAGTTCCTGGATCCTTCTCCAGGTGAACATTCCCAACTCCTGGATCCTTCTCCTGGTGAACACCTCCAGCTCCTGGAAAGGGCTCTGAGGTCTCCCTGGAAACTTCTCCAGGTGAACATTCCCAGCTCCTGGAAGGGATTCTGAGGTTTTCCTGGATCCTTCTCTTCTCAAGGTGAACATTCCCAGCTCCTGGAAGGGGCTCTGAGGATCCTTCTCTTCTCCAGGCTGGACACCCCAAGCTCCTGGAAGTGAGGAGGATCCAGAGGTCCGAGGTTTTCCTGGATCCTTCTCTTCTCCAGCAGGACATTCCCAGCTCCTGGAAAGGGCTCTGAGGTCTTCCTGGAACCTTCTCCTCACCAAGCTCCTGGAAGAGGCTCTGAGTTCTTCCTGGATCCTTCTCTTCTCCAGGTGAACATTCCCAACTCCTGGATCCTTCTCCAGGTGAACACCCCAAGCTCCTGGAAAGGGCTCTGAGGTTTTCCTGGATCCTTCTCTTCTCCAGGTGAACATTCCCAGCTTCTGGAAGGGGCTCTGAGGATCCTTCTCCATGCCGAACTCACCAAACTCCTGGAAGAAGTTCTGAGGTCTTTCTGGAGCCTTCCCTTCTCCAGCCTGGACACCCCAAACCCTTGGAAGAGGCTCTGTGGGTTCATCTCCCATTCCCAGACGCTCCAAGTTCTTCCCTTCTCTTGGACACCTCCAACTCCTGGATCACCCCCACAGCCTCTCTCCCCCACCCCCATCCCCTCCACCACCCCAGGCACCCTTCAGGATTCCCGGTTTTCCAGCGGCTGGAAAACGCGGCCGTGCTGCCGGACGCGCTCCTCCAGCCGGATCAGGTTCTCGTGCCGGTGCCGGGCGCTGCGGAGCGCCCAGAATTCCGCGTTCTCGGGGATGTTGCAGGGCGTCCTCTTGACGGCCACGGCCTACCATTCCATGAAATCAGGGGTGGGGATTCATGGCAGCAAAAACCGGGAGAAGATTCAAGAAAAACCCAACTTTTAAACCCAAACTCTGCTAACCTGAGCCGTTTCCTGAGGAGAGGCATATCCATGGTAACTCCCGGCACAATCCCGGCGGCACAGCGGGATCCGGCCGCCCGGGAAGCGCCATCGATCCGGCTGAGGAAGGGAAAGGGCTCTGTGGGCACGTTCCCCGAGCGGGGGGAAGGCAGGACCTCCTGGATTGATTTTTAAATGAACTGGATTGATTTTTAAATAAATGAAGTCGGCCAGAGCTGCCGGTTTGGCGCTGAGTTTTTCCCTGTTCTGAATTTCCTTGCCCGTCGTGTCCCTGCTCTTCCAGCTCCAATTTCCTGCCCTGCTCCTCATCCCTTCACAAGCTGAGCCTGAGCTTCACCTCAAGCTCCCTGACCCCCCCCCCCATTCCAGGTTATTCCTCTCTTCCTTATCCCGCTGCAATCCTACAGCTCCTTCTTTCCCTGCTTCCCTCATTCCCCTTCCCCCTGTGCTCCTCCTCGACACCGTCCCAAATTTATCCCTAAAATCAAATTAATTCCTTCCCCCTTCCCTTTCCCATCACTCAAGATCAACCTCAGCCCCTTTTTCCATCCTCTGCTCCAGTCCAGATCCCTTCCCTGCCTCCACCACCCCCTCAGGCCCAGCTCTTCCCCGTTTCTCACCCAAGACCCCTCAGCCACCTCAGGTCCCTTGGTCACCTCACTTCCCCACCTCAGCTCCTTTTCCCACCCCATTCCACTGTTCCCTCACTCCCAGCCTTTCCCTGCTTCTTGCCTTAAGCTCTTCCCCTTCCCAGCCAAGTCCTTGTCCCCTTCCCCACCTCAGCCCCTTTTCCCACCTCCAGCAGCCCCTCAGCCCCAGCACTTCCCAGCATTTTGCGTAAAACCTCTTGGAGACCTCACACCCAGCTCCTCCCCCACCTCAGCCCCTTCTCCCACCCCCATCTACTACTCCCTCCCTCCCAACCTTTCCCCGCCTCTTGCTGAAGGCTCCCCACTTCAGACCCTTCTCCACACCCTCAGGGATTTGGGATGTGGGGAGGATTTGGAATGCGGGATGTGGGATGTGGAGATGATGAGGGGGCCCCTTGGCGCCCTCAGCCCCTTGCACAGCCCCACGATGTCCTCAGCCCCAGCACTCACAGCCCCTCGGGTCCGGCCGGCTCCCCTCAGCACCAGAGCTTACAGTCCCTCGGGCTGGGCTGGTTCCCCTCAGCGGGTTCCCCTCGGCTGGTTCTCCTCGGCTGGTTCCCCTCAGTGCGTTCCCCCTCATCCTCAGCACTCACAGCCCCTGGGGCTCGGCCACTTCCACTCAGCCCCAGCATCCCCTCAGCCCCAGCACTTACAGCCCCTCGGGCCAAGCCGGTTCTCCTCACCCGGTTCCCCCTCAGCCGGCTCCCCTCAGCAGATTCCCCTCAGCCGGCTCCCCTCAGCCGGTTCTCCTCACCCGGTTCCCCCTCAGCCGGCTCTCCTCAGCCGCCTCCCGGCTCCCCTCAGCCGATTCCCCTCAGCCGATTCCCCTCAGCCGATTCCCCTCAGCCGATTCCCCTCAGCCGATTCCCCTCAGCTGGTTCCCCTCACCCGGTTCCCCCTCAGACGATTCCCCTCAGCCGGCTCCCCTCAGCGGTTCCCCCTCAGCCGATTCCCCTCAGCCGATTACCCTCACCCGGCTCCCCACAGCCGCTTCCCCTCAGCGGTTCCCCCTCAGCCGGCTCCCCTCAGCGGTTCCCCCTCAGCCGGTTCTTCTCAGCCGATTCCCCTCAGCCGGTTCCCCTCAGCCAATTCTCCTCAGCCGGTTCTCCTCACCCGGTTCCCCCTCAGCCGGTTCTCCCCCTCAGCCGGTTCTTCTCAGCCGCTTCCCCTCAGCCGCCTCCCGGCTCTCCTCAGCGGATTCCCCTCAGCCGGTTCCCCTCAGCCGGCTCTCCCCCTCAGCCGATTCCCCTCAGCCGGTTCCCCTCAGCCGGTTCTCCCCCTCAGCCGATTCCCCTCAGCTGGTTCCCCTCAGCCAATTCTCCTCAGCCGCTTCCCCTCACCCGATTCCCCTCAGCCGATTCCCCTCAGACGATTCCCCTCAGCCGATTCCCCTCAGACGATTCCCCTCAGACGATTCCCCTCAGACGATTACCCTCAGCCGGTTCCCCTCACCCGATTCCCCTCAGCCGGCTCTCCTCACCCGGTTCCCCTCACCCGGCTCCCCAGAGCCGCTTCCCATCAGCCGGCTCCCCTCAGCCGGCTCTCCTCACCCGGTTCCCCTCACCCGCTTCCCATCAGCCGGCTCCCCTCAGCCAATTCTCCTCAGCCGGTTCTCCTCCGCCGGTTCCCCCTCAGCCTTGGCCCCGTCCCGTCCCCACCGGCGCCGCTCGCGCCGAACACGCCGCCACCACAATTCCCGCCATAACCTCAGGCCCCGCCCACCACCCGCCTCTCAACCAATCACAGAACGCCTCCTCCTCCCCGAGCCGGCTGAAGGGGGGCAGTGATGCGCACGCATAATAGCGGTGCCGAGTAAAGACTACAACTCCCAGCAGCCTCTGCGGTAAGTGATGGGTGCGCGGTGAGGTCAGATTTGATCAAAACGCGGTGTCAGCGCTGGGCTGTGGTTTGTCCATCTGTCCATTTGTCCCTTTGTCCATCTGTCCGTCTGTCCCTTTGGAAAAGAGAGTGGAATGTGGTGGGGAAATGGGGAAAAAAAAATTTGAAATAAATATATTTTTAAATCGATTTATTTCTAAATAAACGTAATTTACAATTATAAATAAACACAATTCCAGCAAATAACCCGGGAAACTCCCGATTCCCGAACGCCTGGAAAAGAATCACAAAACCCTGGAATTTCGGGGGGTTTGGGGTCGGAAGGGTTTGGGTGCGATCCATGGACCTCCGACCCCAATCCCATTCCAATCCCACGATCCGCAGGGATTTCCCGGAAATCCGATGGATGAGTGGAGGACACGGAATTCCAAAAGAATTCCAGGTGGGAATGAGCCACTGGCTCCAATCACAATTCTTTCCCTAGGGAATTATTTCTTTTTCCGTTGGAGGAGCCGTGATCCCAAATCCGGGAGAACACGGCTGGAATTTTTGGAATCCCGTCCTTCCCGTATCCCAAGGGTCAGCCAAAAACACGGCGGGAATTTGGGTTAAAAGCAGCAATTTTTTTCCACCCTGGAATATTTTTCCATTTGGGATTTGCCTCGATCTTTGGAATTTCCCCCCCCCCCCCCCCCAAAAAAAATGGCTTGGAATGGGATGATCCTTGAAGTCTCTTCCATCCCGAACCATTCCGTGATTCCATGAGATTTGGGCTCGGGAATTCCCTGGGAATTGGGAACTCCAGGAAGGGTCTCCCTTCCCCTTTTTCCCATCCCTGAATTCCATAAAAATCCCTCGGGATGGATCCTGAGCCATCCCAATCCCAATTTTTTGGGGGGTTTCGATCCCGGTTTTTGAGTCCCGATCCCGATTTTCCATTCAACCCCGATTTTTGGGAATTCCAGCCTTGATTTTTGGGTTCCAATCCAGGTTTTCCAACTCAAATCCTGACTTTTTTTGGGATCCTCCATCCCCAGAATCCCAGGATGGTTTGGGATCCATGGAGCTCCAACCCCATCCCATTCCAACCCCACCATCCCAGGCTGCTCCCACCTTTCCTTGGACACTCCCAGGGATTTTTTGGGAATTCCTTCCCAAATCCCTCCCCCTTTTCCCAGGGAATTCCCTCCATTCCCAGCTCTTCCAGCCTGGCGTTGAATCCCCAAATCCAGGCTCTCATCCCATCCCATTTTCCCTAAAAATTCCCCAAATCCCATTTTTCATCCCTCCAGCCACTCCCAGGATTTTCCAGCCCCCGTTTCGGGGGCGTTTTCCCAAATTTTTTGGCTTTTCCAGGGTGGTCGCAAAATTCCCGAGTGGAAAAACGTTTCCAGCCCTTCCTGGGAGTCATTCCAAGGGATTTCCAAGCTAGGATTAATTAATTTAATTACCGGATTCATTAATTTAATTGCCGGATTTATTGATTTAGTTATCGGATTTATTGATTAAATTGCTGGGGTGGGGCAGGGATGAGAATTCCCGGGAAATTGGGGGGGAAATGGGGAAAAAATGGGGAAAATTTGGGAAAATTTGGAAAAAATGGGGAAGAAATGGGGGGAAATTGGGGAAAAAAGGGGGAAATTTGGGAAAAAATGGGAGGGAAATGGGGAAAAGGGGAAGGAGGGAAATGGGGGAAAAGGGAAGAAATGGGGAAGAAATGGGGGAAACTGGGGGAAAATGGGAAATTTGGGAAAAAATGGGGAAGAAATGGGGAAAAATGGGAATAAAAGGGGGGGAAAAATCAGGAAAATGGGGGAAAAATTGGTGGAAATTGGGAAAAAATGGGAAAAGTTTGGGAAAAAATGGGGGAAAATTGGGCGGAAATTGGGGGGAAAATTGAGGGGAAAATGGGGAAAAATGGGAAAAAATGGGGGGAAATTGGGGAAAAAATGGGGAAAAATTGGGGGAAAAAATGGGGAAAAATTGGGGAAAAATGGGGGAAAATTGATTAAAAATGGGGAAGAAATGGGGAAAAATTGGGGAGAAAATGGGAAAAAAACGGGGGAAAAATCAGGAAAATTGGGAAAAAATGGGGAAAAATTGGGGGGAAAATGGGGGAAAAATTGGGAAAAATTGAGGGGAAAATGGGGGAAAAATGGGGAAATTTGGAAAATGGGAGGGAAATGGGAAAAATGGGGAAAATTGGGAAAAAAGGGGAAAATGGGGAAAATGGGGGAAAAGGGGGGAAAATTGGGAAAAATTGGGGGAAATGGAGGAAAGGGGGAAGAAATGGGGGGGAATTGGGGAAAAAAGGGGGAAAATTGGGAAAAATGGGAGGGAAATGGGGGAAAAGGGGGGAAATGGGGGAAAAGTGGGAAGAAATGGGGAAAAATTGGGAAGAAATGGGGGGAAATTGGGGGAAAAAGGGGGGAATTTGGGAAAATGGGAGGGAAATGGGGAAAATGGGGGAAAAGAGGGGGAAGGGGGGAAAATGGGGGGAAATGGGGAAAAGGGGGAAGAAATGGGGAAATGGGGGGAAAAAGGAGGAAATTTGGGGAAAATGGGAGGGAAATGGGGAAAATGGGGGGAAATTGGGAAAAATAGGAAAAGAGGGGGAAATGGGGGGAAATTGGGGGAAAAAAGGGGGAAAACTGGGAAAAATGGGAGGGAAATGGGAAAAAAATGGGGGAAAATGGGAAAATGGTGAAGAAATGGGAGAAAACGGGGGAAATGGGAGGGAAATGGGAAAAAATGGGGAAAATTTCAATCCATGACGGTGCCTGCCCCAAAACGTGCCCGGTCCCAGCCCGGCCTCTCCCTGCCCCAAAGATCCCGTGGGGAACGGAGCTGATCCCAAAAGGATCCCAAAAGGATCCCAAAAGGATCGTGGAGCCGGACAATCCCCACCCGCTCCGATTCCCGCTCCGGGGTGGTTTTGGGGCGGTGTCACCTCTGTCCCCAAGCTGGGAGGGTCCCAGAGGGGACAGAGAGGGGGAGGTGGCACCGGGATTTGGGGACAACTCAGGGATCAGAGAGAGGGGACACAGAGGGGACAGAGATGGGGAGGTGGCTGCGGGGAGGATTTGGGATGTGGGATGTGGGATATGGGATTTGAGATTTGGGATTTGGGATTTAGGATATGGGATGTGGGATGTGGGATGTGGGATATGGGATGCGGGATCTGGGATATGAGATGCGGGATGCAGGATGTGGGATTTGGGATGTGGGATATGGGATTTGGGATTTGGGATTTGGGATTTGGGATGTGGGATGTGGGATTTGGGGTGCAGGGAGGATTTGGGATGCGGGATGCGGGATGTGGGATATGGGATGTGGGATATGGGATGTGGGATATGGGATGTGGGGTATGGGATGTGGGATTTGGGATATGGGATGTGGGGTATGGGATTTGAGATTTGGGATTTAGGATATGGGATGTGGGATGTGGAATGTGGGATATGGGATGCGGGATGTGGGATTTGGGATGTGGGATTTGGGATTAGGGATATGGGATGTGGGATATGGGATTTGGGGTGCAGGATGTGGGGTGCGGGATGTGGGGTATGGAAAGTGGGATGTGGGATTTGGGATATGGGATGTGGGATATGGGACTTGGGATTTGGGGTGTGGGATGTGGGATTTAAGGTTTGGGGTTTGGGATATGGGATTTGGAATATGGGATGTGGGATGTGGGATTTGGGGTGCAGGATGAGGGATGTGGGATATGGGATGTGGGATATGGGACATGGGATTTAGGATTTGGGATTTGGGATATGGGATTCAGGATGTGGGATGCGAGATGTGGGATGTGGGATTTGGGATATGGGATTTGGGTTATGGGATATGGAATATGGGATATGGGATGTGGGATTTGGCATGCAGGATGTGGGATACAGGATGCGGGATTTGGGGTGCAGGATGAGGGATGTGGGATGCAGGGAGGATCTGGGATGAGGGATGTGGGACGTGGGGTATGGGATGTGGGATATGGGATATGGGATGTGGGATTTGGGATGTGGGGAGGATTTGGAATGCAGGATTCGGGAATGCTGCGGGATGTGGGGAGGATTCGCGATGCGGGATTTGGGAACAACGCAAAACGCGGGACACAGGGAGGATCCGGGACCCGAGGAGGATTTGGGATCCAAGGAGGAAGATCCAGGGACCATCCCGTTCCCTCCCGCCGCTCTCCTCCACCGAGGGTGGGAGGGCAGCAGGATCCGGGATACAGGGAGGATCTGGGACCCGAGGAGGATCCGGGATCCGAGGAGGATTTGGGGTCCGAGGATGGTTTGGGATCCGAGGAGGATCCGGGACCCGAGGAGGATTTGGGATCCGAGGAGGATCCGGGATCCAGGGATTTGGGATCCGAGGAGGATCTGGGATCCGAGGATTTGGGATCCGAGGAGGATCCAGGATCCGAGGAGGATTTGGGATCCGAGGATGGTTTGGGATCCGAGGATGGTTTGGGATCCAAGGAGGATCCGGGATCAGAGGAGGGTTTGGGATGCAGGGAGGACTCGGGATGCGGGATCCGGGACCCGAGGAGGATTTGGGATCCGAGGATTTGGGATCCGAGGATGGTTTGGGATCCGAGGATGGTTTGGGATCCAAGGAGGATCCGGGATCAGAGGAGGGTTTGGGATGCGGGGAGGATTCGGGATGCGGGATCCAGGATGCGGGGAGGATCCGGGATCCAGGGATTTGGGATCCGAGGAGGATTTGGGATCCGAGGATGGTTTGGGATCTGAGGAGGATTTGGGATCTGAGGAGGATCCAGGACCCGAGGAGGATTTGGGATCAGAGGAGGATCCAGGATCAGAGGAGGGTTTGGGATGCGGGGAGGATTCGGGATGCGGGATCTGGGATCCGAGGAGGATCCGGGATCCAGGGATTTGGGATCCGAGGAGGATTTGGGATCCGAGGAGGATCCGGGATCCGAGGAGGGTTTGGGATCCAAGGAGGATCCGGGATCAGAGGAGGGTTTGGGATGCGGGGAGGACTCAGGATACGGGATCCGGGATCCGAGGATTTGGGATCCGAGGAGGATTTGGGATCCGAGGAGGAAGATGCAGGGACCATCCCGCTGCCTCCCCTCGCTCTCCTCCACCGAGGGTGGGAGGGCAGCAGGATCCGGGACACAGGGAGGATCCGGGATCCGAGGAGGGTTTGGGATCCGAGGAGGATCCGGGATCCGAGGAAGACCCGGGATCCAGGGATTTGGTATCCCAGGAGGATTTGGGATCCGAGGAGGATTTGGGATCCGAGGAGGAAGATCCAGGGAAGATCCCGCTGCCTCCCCTCGCTCCCCGCCGCCGGGGGTGGGAGGGCAGAGGCGCGCACGTGTGCGGGGAGGAGAGCGCGGTCCCGGCTATAAAACCGCGCTCAGCTCCGGAGCCCGGCGAGTCCCGGAGCCGCCGCGGAGCCGCCACCTCAGCTCGGCACAGGTAGGAAACCCCTTTCCCCCCCCTTTTTTTATCCCTTTTCCCACCTTTTCCCTCCTTTTTTCCCGCTTTTTCCCTGATTTTTTCACCCTAACCCAGGGAGGAATTTCTCCCATCTCCGAGATGAGGATCAAAGGAAATTTCACCTCCCGAAAGTTTGGCTTTCCAGCCCCAAAAATCCGGCGC